>MNCI01018961.1:6694-33549 GCA_015680685.1 Gnetum montanum | reverse complement strand
CTCAACCACTTCATTGGATCGTTTTTGTAGTGAAGTAAGTATTTGGGTCATCTGATTTTGAGTTTGGGTTGGTGGTTCAATAGAATTTGATGTCCCATTTTGGTTTATAATTGAAACACTGTGGAAATTTCAAAGCCTTGGCAGTTCAGCTAAAGGATGATGATTCAGACAAAGGGTTGCAATAGGGTGCAGTGCATCAAGTTCCTTTTCATTCAAAGGTCTGTCCCGCCATACTACGCAACACAGCATAAGTGAATTCCAGAGGACAATGCAAAGTGGCAGATGCACGGCGGCAAATGCTTCCAACTTCGCAAGTTATCTGTTTCGAAAATCTTAACTTTTGGCAAATTACGCTGTATTACGCTACATAGTGTAATATCACATTATGCAGCGTAATATCAAAGATAATCCATCACAGCATCAAGGATGGCAAACATGCAAGACTTCGATAGCCTAGTAAGAAATCTCAAATCCTAAGCTACAGTTTGCAATATAATGCGTGTTTCAATGGGTTTTCTGCGTGTTTCAATGGGTTTTCTTTCCTGGTTAAGGGGCCCATTACGCTGCTTTACGTAGTGTAGTGTAGTAAAAACCCCAAAAACGATAGAAGCAGAGGAAGCGCAGCAACGACACTTTAACTTTTGCAGTTTCATTATTTTACGTTGAATTATGCTACGATGTGTAATTTAGTATAATGCAACGTAATTCAAGTAACGACAAGCACATCAGTAGTTCAAACGCCACAATACACTCTCTAGCATATTACAACGTAATCAAAGGACAATCTGTTGCCAAAGCCCACACGAGGGTAGTTTACGACGCGCTACGCAGCATAGCGTCATAAGCTTCAACGATAACACATTGAGTCAACAACATTTTATGAGTGCAGGACACGCGTCATTTAAACCACATTTTTCTCTTGACCCTAACCTTATAAATGCTCCAGTTGACGAAGATCAAAGGGTGGGCAAATTTTTTCTGCAAGGTTGGCAAAAAGAGCAAAAGAGAATTAGCGATTGTGAGAATGCTGGAGGTGATTGACAAGAATTCTTGATTAGAAACAATCGGCTACTGGATATTCTCCCATGGGTCTAACTTTCTTGCATCCAGATTAGCTTGATCAAGGTAGATTGATCCTCGCTTGTTTCATCTTTATGTAACTTTCTTGTTACTGGCATATGCTTTGTCCAAACTGAAGCTCGCCTGAAGTCATTGTATCAAACATATTATTTTTCATAAATTAAATCTTAGATCTTGTGATCATATTATCTATCAAATCTGATCTCTTACACCCTAGTTAAACGGATTTGGCAATCTTATCTAAATCGTTTGGCAATCTTATCTAAATCATTTGCATTATCTTCAATTGCTTTCAGGGTAACAACATTGCATCGCTTTATAGAGAATATGCATTTTTCCATCGAAATTATTACCAAACCTTTTACTGATTAAATAAGTCTCTGTCTGATCGACAAGATCGTTTAGGGCACCTTGAATTCGTCTTTCTCCAGCACGGCCCTCGCACGGATTCGATGTTAGAACTGTGTACACGAATTTTCATTCGGTATTTCCAGCGATCGACGTTTTCCATCGTTACAGTTTTCTGGCACTAGAAGGAGGGCCTTCATAGCCAATCCGCATTTTATGGGTAGTCTTGTAAGCTATTTGTACCCATTGTTAATCAACGTAAACATAATACCTCCAAGGTCGTTTACAAAATTATGTGGTGCAGATCGGTCGCTCCGACGACTCCTTTGGAATCCTATGAGATAAAAGCCCCGATTATTATCTTAGTTCATCTTTGTCCCGATTTTCATCTTTTATCATCATTATTTCGAAAATGGTTACATCAACCACAGCCGTTGACACTGCCAATCTCAAAAACCCTTGGACTCGGCACGTTATGCCTCCTATGGTAGAGCAACCATCTAGTCTAGTGTGATCACGCCGCTCCCTTAGGCTACAAAATAAGGAGCCTGAAGGACAAGCTCAGTGCAGGGAACACTACAATTTCCTCTGCGCTAAGCTAGCGGCAAATCTGCCTCTGTATCCACAAGAAGTCAAGGAAAAACAAGAGTACGAGCTCATGTACTGCAACGGGAAGGAACTCATTCCTACACCTACAACTTTCATACCCCTGATAGATAAACAAAGGTGGATCATAGATCAAATGTTGATGGCAAAGACATCGCCAGAACAACTAGAAACCATGTTCCGTGAAGAAGCGCTTCACGATGGACAAGATGATCTAGAATCCCACTCTGAGGGAGGCAATCATGCCGATTTCACCATGGCCCCTCGCTCAACAATGTCTCATATAAATCTATTGTTCATGGTCACCACACCTTTTTCTAACACGGATCGAGTCCTGTGTTCACCGCATTTACATTTTCTTTCTTTGACTACCTTTCCAGGTGAAGGTCCATCATAGGTTATTCCTCAGCAAGCATGATTACCTAAGTCGCCTCATTGTGTGCCTACGCCTGTGCCACCGTATGTGCATGCGATACCTGCAACACCAACTACGCTCCTGATTCACACGACAGAGCCTGCCACCATAGCATGGTGGGTTCCCAACATGTCTCTTATTGCACATCCTATGCAAAATCAACACTACCCCCACCTTCAAGGCCACGTCCCGCAAGTGCTAAACCCAGTTGCAAGACCACTGCCTGTGCCCCCAGCTATACAGACACTATACCCAGTAGCGCAGTTGATGATGGTTCCCCCATATGTACCAACCATTGGATGGTGGATGCCACAAGCAACACTACCTGCAGGCACTATTCCAATAGCACCAACCGCCGGCCAAGTTGTTGCCTCTATGCCGCCACCCGGTGTGGCTCCCCCTTTCATTCCACAAATGACATCGTCATCTACGGGTCTGGACCAAGCCTTCCAGCTCATCCAGACCCTTACAGAAGAGGTCAAGCGTCTCAAGGCTACCGGTTCTAACGCGGTACAAGTCATGAATTTCTACCATGACGACCCTATCAGTCCAACAGTCCCAGTCTTATCATTTCCATTTGGGATGCCCCTTCCTCATTTCACAAAATACAATGGGGAAGGTGATCCCAATGTCCACCTCGTCACTTTTAGATCAGAGTCCTTATTGTTGCAACAGTGGCCACATACTATAATCCATGTCTTTGCTATGTCCTTAATGGGTAAAGCTTTGGATTGGTATCAAGCACTTCCACGTGCTTCCATTTCAACTTTGGAAGAGCTACTAACCTAGTTTATGACTCATTTCAAATACAACTTGAAGCCAGAGGTCACACTAGACCAGCTTATGGGGGTTAAGCAAGACCCGCTCGAGTTAGTCCAAAAGTTCAGCTTGAACGAAATTCACGAACCCATCGCGGATGCCCATCTATTGACAATCTTCAAGGGAGAAGTCAATGACTTCATCAAGTCTAAGCTGTATTACCTTGCCCCCCATTCCCTCAGCCAAGCCTTTACTCAGATTAAGAGCATCCAAGATGCGACTGAGGCTAGTAAAGATCCGACATATGTGGCCTACAAAAACGCCCACAACAAGGGTAAGGACAAAGGTAAAGCCATGACTACTACAGTCACGGAAGTTGCTGAAGGGGCTAAGAAAAAGAACAAAAACGGTAAGAAAACAACTACGAAGCCAACCGAGCCAACAACCAGCTCGAGTGGCACCAATCAAGAAGCTTCTTCTACCCTTGAAGCATCTCCACAACTAAGGCCGAAATTTGAGCGTAAAGATTGCTCAAATTACGCAACCCTACCTGTGAAGCCTTCAGAACTTCTGAAGCAATTATTGGGAACTGGCCACATCCAACACAAGGCAATGTCCGAGGAGGCTCTGAAATGTCATAGGCATCACTGTGAGTTGCTCAAGAATCCCTTCTTAGCCCAACCTAACGAACCGCCTGTGCCTAAGAACTTTAAACTAGATCGATTCTGTGACTATCATCAATTGTGCGGCCATGATACGAACTACTACTGGGCATTGAAAGATGACATCCAATGTCTGATAGATCAAGGTGACTTGATCTTAGATAGCAGTAGCCTGACACGCCCAGAAAACTAGGCCATGCGTGCGTACCAAGACTCGTTGAATGCAAAAAACGTAGGGTACACAATCAACGTGGTAGAGGCAGAGGGCAATGATCCCACGCAGCTGAGGTAGCCTTTTGTGTTGCGAACGCAACCTCACTTGACCCAAACAACAGGTTCGTTAGCGTCGATGAGTGGCACTACAAGGCACCCTTTCATCCTTTGAACTACGTCTCAGAATGCTTCCCGACAGCCTGTAGTCATTAAAGTCATGGCCCAGCCCACGCCTACACCCAAGGCACCCTTAGTCATCAGAGTGCCAAAACTATCAACCACCCCTCCTACGCAGGGGCAATCTTCTAAGTCAAACCCTCTTACTATTACTGTTAATGAGGCCAAGGGTCCTCTTATGCTGGGGCTACCCAAACCTCAACCCCTCGCTTCTGTATCGTTAGATCCACTTGCCAAGAACAAAGAGGTTACACGAAAGCAATTATCTCCCCCAGGCCAAAAGAAGCGTCACCCTTGGCCAAATGTCACTCCTCCCCGTGAAATTCGCCTCTTAGGGCAAATGGAAGAGGAAAAAGGTGACAAAAAACTCGATCGTGGGCAAGATCTCTTTAATGCCCTGACACAAGTCAAACAGGCTTTGAAACAGAAGAATACAACGTTGAGCCTTTATGACTTGCTCATGACGTCGCATGCTAACGTCCATACCTATGGTTTGCATCGTGAGGCCATGGTTTGCATGCTAACGTCCATACCTATGGACGAAAGCCTATCGGCAAAAGAAGAAGCAATTCACTCCATCATGCTTCCCCCTACTACTAAAAAACCAGATCCCACCCCGTTGACCTTTCATGACGAATCCATTAAGGATAATCCTGAGGGTCAGGTGACAACAGCACCCATGTTCATCACCATCCGGGTCGGCCAGCACTGAATCCAGAGAGTACATGTAGATGACGAGGCGGCCACTAATGTCATTCTTTATCCCATAGTGGATAAATTAGGCCTGATCGATCATATCAGTCCTACAACGACATCATGCCTAAATTCATTCAATGGGGCACGGGTGCAGGTCAAAGGGATTCTCCATATCAACTTTGTGGTAGGGGACCAGTTCCCCATGGAGGCTACGTTTATCATGGTCGAGGAAATGCCTAGATTCAATCTGATTCTTGGGAGGTCTTGGTTAGCCCAACTGAGGGTAGTTTCGTCATCCATTCATCAGGAAATCCATTTGCCTTACGTAGGAGGAGAAGTGGTTATCCATGGAGATGAAATAACCCCCAAGCTGTTAACAACATAGAGACAGAACAAGGGTCGAAGATCGAAACGCCTAAGAATCAATCCCCTATCCCAATACCCGAGCAACCCGAAACAGTGGCTGATGATAGCCTAACTTGGGCCGAACTACCGTTCCCAGGGGAAGATTGCAATGTGAAGGAGGAGGGCCATAAATCTCCCCATCCTTACGTGTCGTTAAAGATGAAGGCAATTAAGAAATAGTTACAGAGTTAGCAAGTAAACAATGTTGCCTAACTACTACGGTCTCATCAATCACTCTGTTTACACTTACCATTTATACTTATGTTTATGCAATGTTTATGCATGTATTTATGCTTTTCACAACCTAGTTTCATTACGCTTTTGCTTACCTTTATTTTTAGCTTTACATTTCTATCTTCTTTACTCCTATTACGCAAAGACCCAAAATGGCCTTAAACTAGCAACCTTCTACATTTTGTACTCGAATTACGCAAAGGCCCGAAATGGTCCTAAACTAGCAACTCTATTTACGTGCGGCACTTGAATCAGTTGCAGCCTGAAATGGCCTTAAACTAGCAATTCCATTTACTCTTTGTACCTACATTCCATTTACGCTTGGAACACAAATTTCATTCACGCTTTATATCAAAATCCAATTTACACTTACTCTTCATACCTTAAACTAAAAAAAAAAATAGATGGCCCGAAATGGCCTTAAACTATCCAGGACTCGAGATGGCCTTAAACTAGCAATGACATTTATGTTCTGTACTTGAATTTCCTTTATGCTCTGTACCAGAAATTCGTTTATGCTTGGCACCTTAAACTACTAAAAGCGGCCCGAAATGGCCTTAAACTAGCAATGTCATTTATGCTTTACATTTGGACAATTTAACAGCCCGTAATGGCTTCAAACTAGTAACCACATTGATGCTACGCTTTTAAAACTAATCACAATTTATCATAACGTTAAAACCTACGATACATTTTACATAAAGAGAAAACATAAAAAAGAACATTAAAATTAATACCGAAATTTGTTTCAAATATGTTAAAAGGAAGAAATATAGTCTCTTGTCTCGTTACACCATAATAAAACACCAGGTTAATTCATTACGCATCTCCCTTACTACCGTTGTCTCCTATATCCCTTAGTTCAACTTCTACTCTGAGGAGGTCATCCTCATAAAGGCCACCCTTTGCACAAGGAACCCCTTCATAAGGGCGATCCTCTTCGTGAGACCCTTCAATACGCTCTGTTTCCTGCAAACCCTCTCCATGAGGATCACCACCTTCGTTAGCTTCATTCTATCGAGGAATTTCCTCAGGTTGTTCCTATGATTAGACATGGTACATAGATTAACATCGTTGTCAAAACTAGGTATAAAAAAAACACAATAATACTACAACTTACCCGTGACAGTCCAACATCAACAGCAAAGGGGACTTGTTCTAAGACAATCCACAGACGGCGCATGATTTCGTCCTTGGTGAGCTCAGACCAAACCCCGTCCCCTAGATCAGTTCCATCCTTGACCTTCCCCTTCTCCACGGGAGTCCATCAGGGTGGTTTAGGAAAGAAAGAAGGGACAATGGTCTCACCTCCAGGAAGAGTCACTTCCCTTTCCGGAGAGGCACTCACCGTCACTTGCTCCTGGAACTTTTAAAATGCCTTGGAAGCACATATAACATCGAGAAATAGCCGAAGGGATTGAGCCTCAATAGCAGAGTCCCTATAATATTGATGGTAGGCAGCGCTTTCCCATTTATAAACATGTTTATGATCCTTCTGCATCTGCCCCCACTCTTGTACACTTGCGCTATAATCCTTCCAGTTCTAGTTCTTCTAAGTAAGGAGGTCCATCTGCATACGTTGTTCAACCAGTTCAAGGCTAGTTTGGATGCTAAACCTAATGACAGCCTAGTAATGGGTGTAGTCAATGACGGCTACCCTCCAGTCTTCACCTCCCGTTTCCTGGGCTTGTAAAAATTCATTCCGTGATCTTAGATCCCTGACCTCATCACGTAGAGCCATTCTTTCCTTCTCCGACCTATGCAATCTCTTCCAGAGGTCCTCGTTTACACTCTAACACTCCCATAAGAAGCGAGTTGAGCATAAAGCACATTTATGCATCTCATCGTAAATGTTGTATGGCACAATGGTCGCTTCTGATGAGGGCTCGACGGTGTCTAAATCGATAGGCTCTAATGGGTCCTATCTGAGGCAAGCTCCTAATAACATGAAAAATAATGGTTAGGCATAATTAAGTAGCGTAACGTCAAAGTAAAAAAACCTCTGCATAATGATTGTAGCATACCAACTTCAGGATTGATTCGCTCTAAGCGACCGATCATATCTTGAACGACCCCTTCCATAAAGGTGAATTTATCAGGAAATTCACCCCAGGATTGAGTCACCACCGTTGTCAAGGGCATGCTCTAGTCACCTGTTACATAGGATAAAAGGTATGACTAAGACATTACGACAACCAATATAAAACAAAAATTAATTTTATCAAGCGTCAAACCACTTTCCTTGGTTAATTCCAGCTGAAAGGACTTCAACATCCTCCACAGCTATTTCCTCTTCACGCATAGGAGGCTATGCACTCCTCACCTTATTAACTGGGGCCTCTTCTTCTGAGACCAAGCTCCCTTCTCCATGCCATAAGGCCATAGCCCCTATTTAAGGGGTCAACCGGTCTACAACCTTTTCCCTCACTGTCAGACAACATGGCTAGTTAACATAGGATTGCACTTTTCGTTCAACGAATGTTACGCTACATAACAGCGTCTTTACGCAAACCATAACCATTAATACATTTTCACACTTACCTCTTGGAGGATTGCTCCTTTGAAACCTGATCTGCATTTTCCTCCCAACACGACCCGCTGGCTCAAAAGATCCCTCGTTCAAACGAGGCTTTTTCCATGGCACTGACGAATCCACTATCTCAGCAGCCAAGTGCTTCCCCCTCAACACATCACCGGTGTAAGAGGGGGGCACCCCATCCACACTATCTTGTCCTCGTGTTCGAGGTGCTTCCATACTCCTAGTTGTTACTAACAACGACTCCCTGATCCCTTCAGGAGGGTCCTGTGACCGGATAGTGCCAAAAATATGGGAGGTCCATGGTTTGGAAATCTGGGTGCGATCTTGTTGCACCCAGACCCCATTCCTCTGGACCACCAGAAATTTGGCAAAATGCCAGAAGTAAGCTATGAAGAAGGCAAAATGCATGTTGAAACAGGTTTTAAGCTTCTGGCGAAGCCTGATCATCTCAACGCACAAGCCTTCAGCAAAATAGCTCACCCAATTGAAGCGTGTCCCCTCCTCTAATACTTCTTGCATAATTCAGGCCTGCTCGATGGTGAGGAATCTCCCTTGTGAGAGTGTCTTGGGGAAGGCCCGGGCCTGAAAAAGGGGGTAAACGGTATGGGCAACCTCCAACACAATCCTATCGTCGGGGATCCCCTTGGTTTCTTTTTGAACCCCCAGCCACTCCTCTATCTCTTTCTGGAGCTTGGAGCTCCTCTTTGTCTTTTCATCTATGGGGAAACCATCGGAGGGGACCCCAAAGAGATCAGCGAATAGTTGAGCGTCAATATCAAAATTTATAGCAACATTATGCACACGTATGCAGAGACACTCAGCTTCCTCACTAAAGAAGTTGACTAGGGTTAGCATTTCTCCAGCAGTAGTGTCAGGGGTTATAGCCAAGAAAAGGTCCATCAGTCCAGCTTCCTGAATGTCATTGGTTACTACAATCGGGGCCACTCTATGGCCGAGCCAATGTTGTGCCTCCTTTATGTCACCATAACAGAAGAAGAGACTGTTGGCCTTGCGACCTAAAGCCATGATCATAATCTCCCATGATTCCCTTACTATTAACACGAAACCACAGTTAAACCAAAACAATCTCACATCATCATCACACAACATTGACACAATTCTTAATTATGACAAAACTTACCTGGCCTGAAGGGTAAAGGAAATGGAGGGATTTTCCTCTGAACGTCTGCAACTGTAAGGGGAAGGTCTAGAGTCCACTCCCTATCCAGCCATCTGAGTTTCTTGCACCTAGAAAAGAAGTCGACATAACGGGTAGGATATTCTGGGATGTCAAATGCCAGATGTCCCATGATGGAAGCCCGCACGTTGCTGATAGAGGAAATTCCCTTATAGCACTCTCAGCCAACGACTATGTATCATTATTTCCCATAAGACCGCTTTCATTGATAAAAAACCTATGCCAGAAACACAAATTCTTTACGCTTAATACGCATCTAAACAGTAGTTAGCATTACAATACTATGAGATGAAGCAAGACTTACCCGCTTGCGTAATGCACAGTACCAGGTGGATTCTGGAAACAAGTTGTGGGATGGAGGGCCACGAATAGAGTGTTATAGGCATGATAACAGTTAAATTTGGGCATTTCCTAGATCCAGTATAAACGCCTTAAACCCTTGACATTCTATTCATGGTCTTGCACCCGCCTAGTTTCAATCACGCCATCTGATAGAAACGCTAAGATGCTCTGTGTCGAACCGATCAATAACATCTCTAAAATAGCTACAGCTTCATCACCTGGTAGATGCGACCAGACGATTATGTTGTAGTTGCGAAGCAAAAATTCCAAAAAATCTCGCGCACCTCTTCGGAACCACACTGCCTCCTCCTTTAGATGAGCATTAGGAGGAGGAACATTGGCCGTGGGGGCATGAACGTAGCACAAAACACCCACGATGTCCAAAACGATTAGAGCTGGCTTTAGCATAATACTGTAGAATACAAATGTACTACTATTAGAAAAAATCTAGACATGAATATTTGTTACGCCACATTAGGGCTCGCACAATTCCTGGGAAATTACAACGTATACTGGAGGCGCATAGCCTAAATCGCCTAAACCCTTGTAAACAGCTCAAGGTCTGTCTCTGACAATGGCGATGAAAGCAAATACTACGTATTACTCCGACACAATATATCATTATTACAGAAACTCTGATTACACTACATCTACACGCTATACATTATCTCTATACAATATTATTTCTTATCGCCTAAACCTTCATGACAATAGTTCAGTGTGTACAAATAGACATTAGTGCCATGATACAACATTAGAACCTAAAATAGAAAAACCACGACGCTGCAACAAACATGACAATGGTGTAAAAAAGGGTGAATAGCGACTTACCGGTTAAGTGGGGTGACGTTCAGAGCTTATACTTTGGTCTGTGAAACCCACTGCACACTCTCCTACATCTCGTCTATCCTGGCCAACTTAGCATTCTTACCTTTAACCTTGGGTTTCATTGTTGCAAAGATCGAAATTCAACAAAGTCCTTGTCAAATCGTCTACTCATGCTCTCTTCTCGCTATAACCATGTCCAAATTCGGGATATCGATAACCTGTTTTGAGTATCAACCACTGGTTTATAAACAAAATGCTCAAAACTAACTGATTCTTTCTGCCCGATCGACGCGGAACTTTCCTGGAACATGTGTGTCAGTATGACATAAAACGCGAGGATATGGGCATTAATGTCACAGATATCGTGAAAGTTATGGTCTGAAATGACCCTAAACTAATGCATAGCTTGTCACCTCATAATTCGGCTGCATTAACTATGGTTAGTGCGAAATTCAAATCCAACCATTTCGACATGCTAGACACACCACGTTATACCTTTCACCTCGTTTCATACGCTAGCATCTAGGCAGCTTTGCTTGGCATTTATTTTTACAAACTATGCACATTTGTAATGGTCCACTAAGACCTTAAACTGGAAACTTCTCTAACATGCAGCTCTGACGCAGTAAAAAACAAAATTTTATCATTTAACAGATTGGCGAAAAAGACGATGTAACAACTCTTGTTTTTGGCAATTTTGTAGGATCACTCGCAAATGGACGCAGCTTTATCCACACCCTTAGCCTTAACAGGGCCGTATGGGAAGATCATTAGATGGTACAATCACACGTTAGTAGGAACAGACCCTTCCCTTTATCACGCAACCATAGCAACTTTGGAAACATCCCTAGACTGGCCAAAACATCTGACCCGAACACTCGATCTAGAGGCTGGTGATGTCACCGAGGACCCTCTTAGCGAGATCCTTGTGGTTACGCACAAGGGTAAAAATAAAACTCTTAGGGTTAGTTCTCTCCTAGACCAACAGACGCAAAGTGACATAACCCAAGTGCTCCAAAACAACGCTACTGTATTCGCGTGGTCATATGAAGACATGCTGGGTTTAAACCCAATATTAATACAACACAACATAATCTTAGACCCATGCATCAAACCAATTAGGCAGAAGGCATAGAAGATTAAGCCAAAAATTGTGCTAGCAGTGCGTGATGAAATCACCAAGCTATATCAGGCTGGTTTCATCCGTGTGGTCGATTACTCAGATTGGGTGTCCAACATCGTAGTTGTTTCTAAGAAAATAGGAGGCATACGCATCTGCATAGACTTTTAGGATCTGAACAAAGCTACAATTAAGGACAACTTCCCGTTACCAAGTATCAACCAACTAATCGACACTACAGCTGGCCACGTGCTCCTGTCCTTTATGGATGGTTTCTCAAGCTATAACCAAATTCATATTAACCCAGAGCACCAATTGACCACAACATTCATGACGCCCTGGGGGACTTTCTGCTACACCATGATGCCTTTCGGGTTAAAAAATGCTGGAGCAACATATCAACAAGCCATGACGTACATCTTTAGCAATTACCTCTTAGGGAGATTGAACGACTATGTAGATGACATAGCTATCAAATCTATAAGGTCAGAGGATCATTCAGAAGACCTGGAGTTGGTCCTTAAACGATGTCTACAACATGACTTACGGCTTAACCCAAAGAAATGCGTACTCGGAGTCAAAACTGCACGCATGTTGGGGTTTGTGGTATTAGAGATTGGCATCCGAGTTGACCCCGACAAGGTTAAAGCCATCGTCGATTTAACGCCACCAGCAAATCTTAAGGAACTATGTGGGTTACAGGGTAGGCTTCAGTTCATCAGACAGTTCATTTCAAGGTTAATAAATAAATTGCACCCCATGCAACATCTTTTGAAGAAGGGTGTGAATTTTGAATGGACCGATGACTGTCAATGCGCATTTGACAATTTAAAAGAAGAGCTGAAACATTTACCAACGGTCTTCCAACCACAAAGGGATCAGCCTTTCTACGTTTATCTAGCTAACTCAAACATGTCTATAGCTATGTTCCTTTGCTAGAAAAGGAACGATGGGTCAGAAGCACCTATCTATTACCTCAGTCATGCTCTATTTGCATACGAAACAAGGTACAACGAAGTGGAGCTTAACTGCTTGGCATTAGTTTTCACACTTAAAAAATGTAGGCATTATCTTTTCCACAGTCAGGTCAACATAATTTGTAAAAGTAACGTTCTGCGGGCTATCTCTAACAATTTGTATGAAAGTAGTAGGATAGCTCGCTGGAAAGCTATCACAGCTGAGTTCGATCTACATTATGTTGGCCAGTCATCCACTAAAGGCCAGGCCATAGTTGACCAATTAGTAACATCGCCGATTAACGATCAGGCTACAATAGAGCTAGAATTTCCGGATGAACATGTACATAGTTTAAGCCCTGTATCACCAGGCCTTGAAGTGATGCTATATTTTGACAAAGCTTCAACCACTAGAGGCGACAGTGCCACTGCCATTATTACGCATTCTCCTGAGGATGTGCATCCATTGGCTTACCACCTGACCTTCCCTTGTATGAACAACGTGGCAGAGTATGAGGGACTCCTCAGAGGATTGTTGACGGCCAGAGAACTCAACGTCCAACACCTGGCGATCCGACGCGATTCGATGCTAGTAATCAATCAAATCACAGGAATCTACGCCTACAAGGCTATGCACCTATAGCCCTACTGCGATATGGCTAAAGATCTCCTAAAGCAATTCGTGACAACCGATGCTCAACACGTGCCGCGCAATGAAAACGTCATTGCCGATGCACTAGCAACACTAGCACTAAACATGCCACCACGTTTGTTTGCCACTTGGCCCGCTTTAATGATAGAATGTACAGAGCCTGTCATTCAAGAAGCTCAAATCTCCTCATTAAATATGGAAGGAATGTCAGAATGATATGACAGCATTAAAACTTACCTTCTGCATGGCGAACCACCACACGAGCTAACACATGCGCAAAAAGATGTCGTGCGTAAATGTGCTAGGCAATACGTCATCCTTAGAGACAGTACTCTCTGTAGACGCTCCTTTGATGGGGTATTGCTTACCTACGTTAACAGTGACCAAGCACGACGAATAGTTAACGAAGCCCACAAAGGGCTGTGCGAAGGATATGTAGCCCCGCGATCAATGACTACTAAAATCAGACGCTTAGGGTACTATTGGCCATACATGGAAAAAGAATGCCTTGCCAAGGTTAAGACGTGTGACATGTGCCAACATTACGTAAATCTAATACACGTATCCCCAACTGAGCTACACACTACCCAAATCACTTGGCCATTCCAACGATGGGGACCGGACATCATAGGCCCCATCTCGCCTAAATCTTCCGCAGGTCATAGCTTCATTATCACCTCCACTGAGTATTTTACAAAGTGAGTTAAGGCTATCCCCCTGTGAAAGATTACATCTCAACAGGTTTGCCACTTCATCTTAGACAATATTGTAACCAGATTTGGACTCCCTACGACTATTGTTACTAACAACAGACCACAATTTAGTAGCACAGAAACCAAATCTTTTTGCAATAATCTTGGTATTAGGCAATCTTTTTCTTCACCTTATTACCTGCAAGCAAATGGTCAAGTAGAGGCAAAAAACAAGGTGATCATCAATTTACTCAAGAAAATGCTCGACAGTAATAAGAAGCGGTGGCATGAAAAGATCCTCTATGTGCTATGGGCGTATCATACGACGTGCAGAGCAGCTACAAATAGGATGCCCTATAGCCTGGTCTACGAATTAGAAGCAGTGTTGCCCTTGGACTTACAGGTTCCCTCATTGCAGATGGTCCTATCTACGGTTATAAATGAGACTCAGTACAACGAGTCTAAAATCATGAATTTAGACTTAGTGGAGGAGAAACGCATCCAGACGCTCGATACCATCAAGAGATATCAAGACAAACAGAGGCAGAAGCATTGACACAACCTGCATCGACAACCAATTGAGAAAGGAGATTTAGTTCTCAAGGCCATTCGTGAACCAGTAGGCAAGTTCTCTGCAAACTGGGAAGGCCCTTTCTTGGTCATCGACGCATACGGCAACGGAGCATTCAAGTTAGTGGACACCGACGGCAACGAACTAGCAAATCCGGTGAATCATCTGTATCTAAAGCGGTATTACATCTGAACATCGACCCAGCTCAAAATCAGGTAACCAACGTCCACTACGACATAAAACTGACAAAGTTGTACACGTCCGCTACGACCTAAAACTGGCAGCTCTTGCACGCGTCCGCCAAGACGCTAAACTGGAAAAGGTAAGCACACGTCTGCTGAGATGCTAAACCAGCATAGACTTGTCCCTAGGTCAAGACATAAAACTGACACCCACAGCGCAGTCTGCTAGGACCATAAACTAGCCCTTCCACCGTCCGCTACGACGTAACACTAGCAGGTTCTAGTCTGCCCAGATGTTAAACCGGGACCACGGTCTGCTGAGACTTAAAACCAGCAACAACAGTTAACTAGGACCTAAAACTGGAATCTGTCAACCAGCCATCTATGAAGCAAGCGAGCGTGATCATTCTTGCACAACATTCCTACCAGATGGAGTGGGTAAGGCGTTGGGACAAATACAACGTCGTTACCCCATCGGCATTTTGCTGATTTCTCAAATATGCCAAAAGGCATACTACTGACCCCTCGAAGATGTTGCTATGACAGCCACTTCATAGCTGCACCTCCTAGGATCAATTTAGTCGCTTGGGGCCCCGAAAAAATTGCACTCACCCGAAGTCTCAGTGGCCTTCATCCATCGTTGTCAGCAGATTTTGGCTTAGCAGATTCATCTGACATGTTCTTTGCACCGTCTTTCTAACGAGATGAATCTGGCTACCGACGACAACTTCAAGAACCGCGGCATCAACATTGTCACCCTTGCTACTTGCTGCGGTCCCTCTTTCACAGTCTTCACCTGCCTTTTCACTTTGGATGATGCTTGCTTCAACACCCTCTCTCCTTAGCAATCTGGACATTTGTTTCTGGCTTTTCTGCTTTATGTTGTGTTTTGTAGGATACTTGTTACGATGGCTTTGTTCAAGAATACTGTCATTGGAAGGCGAGGTGTTATGGTGTTCTGAGGTGGCTACTCAGACTAGTTTGGTCACTTGGAAGTGCAAACCCTACCTCTCCCTCCATTGGATGCCTTACCTTATTTTTCCCCTTTCCTTATCCTATCCTTATCCTTACAATTGTCCCGCCTTCTTCTCTACTTGTACAGAATGTGAGCATTAAGTCACTCAGTTTTTCATTGTCATGCCCATAAACTAGCGTAACGCAGCTGGCCTTGTGGCATGTAATTTGCATTTTGGCAAAAAAAAAGGAGGTTTGGCAAAATGGATGTAAAACAACTCATTCAGGCCATGCAGGCGTAACATAGCTCGCCCTTGCAAGCCCTTCATACGCAGTATAACGGTGCAACATTTCGTAAACACATTGGTGAAAGGACGTAATGACTTGTTCGGAGAAGCTTTATGTTCATGTATTTGAGTCTTCCCCGAACGTACCATCTCTAATTCCTATAAGATACTTTCCATAACCTCTAGCCCTTCATCCTCACACTTCTAAGTTTGACAGAACGACGTTTGAGTAGTCTCTGATAGACGCTGTTGATGCTTTTGCCTTTCCGGTGTTTCGTATTCTTTGTCGACGTCTTTCGGACAAGTCCTCTAAACATCAACGAAGAGGGGCCATTGAAACACCATGGAAATTTCAAAGCCTTGGTGGTTCAGCTAAAGGACGATGAATCAGACAAAGGGTTGCAACAGGGCACGGCGCATCAAGTTCCTTTTCAGTCAAAGGTCTGTCCCGCCACGCTGCGTAGCACAACACAAGTGAATTCTAGAGGATGAAGCAAAGTGGCGGATGCACAGCGGCAAATGCTTCCAACTTCGCAAGTTATCTATTTCGAAAATCTTAACTTTTGGCAAATTACGCTGTATTACGCTACATAGCGTAATATCACATTGTGCAGCATAATATCAAACAAAGTCCACTGCAGCATCAAGGATGGCAAACATGCAAGACTTCGACAACCTAGTAAAAAATCTCAAATCCTAAGCAACAGTTTGCAGTATAACACGCGTTTCAGCGGGTTTTCTTTCCTGGTTAAGGGGCCCATTACGCTGCTTTACGTAGTGCAGCATAGTAAAAACCCCGAAAAAGATAGAAACAAAAGAAGCACGACAACGACACTTTAACTTTTGCAGTTTCGTTATTTTAGGCTGAATTATGCTACGATGCATAATTTAGTGTAATGCAGCGTAATTCAAGTAATGACAAGCACATCAGTAGTTCATATGCCACAATACGCTCTCTAGCGTATTACAACGTAATCAAAGGACAGTCTGTTGCCAAAGCCCGCACGAGGGTAGTTTACGACACGCTACATAGCATAACGTCATAAGTTTCAACGACAACACATTGAGTCAATGACATTTTATGAGTGCAGGACATGCGTCATTTAAACCACGTTTTTCTCTTGACTCTAACTTTATAAATGCTCCAGTTGACGAAGATCAAAGGGCGGGCAAATTTTTTCTGCAAGGTTGGCAAAAAGAGCAAAAGAGAATCAGTGATTGTGAGAACACCGGAGGTGATTGACAAGAATTCTTGATCAAAAACAATCGGCTATCGGATATTCTCCCACGGGTCTGACTTCCTTGTGCCCAGATTAGCTAGATCAAGGTAGATTGATTCTCACTTGTTTCATCTTTATGTAACTTTCTTGTTACTGGCATATGCTTCATCCAAACTGAAGCTCGCCTAAAGTCATTGTATCAAACATATTGTTTTTCATAAATTAAATCCCAGATCTTGTGGTCATATTATCTATCAAATCTGATCTCTTACACCCTAGTTAAACGGATTTGGCAATCTTATCTAAATCGTTTGCATTATCTTCAATTGCTTTCAGGGTAACGACATTGCATCACTTTATAGAGAATTTGCATTTCGCCATCGAAATTATTACTAAACCTTTTACTGATTAAATAAGTCCTCGTCTAATCGACAAAACCGTTCAGGGCACCTCGGATTCATCTTTCTTTAACACGGTCCTCGCATGGATCCAGGGTTAGAACTGTGTACACAGATTTTCGTTCGGTATTTCCAGTGACCGACGTTTTCCATCATTACAATAATGGATTGAATTGAGGTTTTTGATTGGTCATCATTCAAACCAGTGTTGGATGGTAAGAATGAAGAGGACATGGGGCCTTGTGAGTAATTACTTAAAGGTTGAGTTGATTGAAAGGGAGAAACAGCTTAAAGCATAACATTAGATGTTTGAAAAGTTGGTAGGAGTGGGTTTGATTGCATAGATTTACTAACACTCATCATCCGAAATTGGGTTTGGATGCTATTCATAAGGGTTATTTGCTCTAATTTCACAGCTTTTGACATTGCACCTTGTATTTCCATTATGTTGGGATCAGATTTGATAGCATAAGCGAAGAATGGATCAATGGTAGAGAGATAGAAGTTGAGGATACCATCTAGTTGTGGTCGCATCTCATTTAGCACATAGGCAAGTTGATGAAGAAATCTAGGGTTATAATCCCTAACATTTTCCCCAGGTAGCTTTCTTAGGCTGGTAAAGTTGTTTGATGTGATAGCAGGGCTTGTAAATTTGTCAAATTGATTCAAGAACTTGTTTTTGAATTCTTGCCATGTGTTAATAGAGGCATTAAGAAGTATTAAGAACCATTGGGTTGTTTTGGTCCTAAATGTTGTTACAAACACTCTACATGCCACATCATTATGTACAATGTTATGGATCCCTAATAAGGTTTCAAAACATTGTATGTGTTGGCGGGCATCATTCGTAGGGGTTGTAGGATCAAAGAACAAATTTATGTTTTGAAGGGATTTTGGTATTTCATGGTAATTGTGAAAGTTAAAAGGGTTTCTTACTAAGGGAGCCGGGGGTTGATGGGCTGCCATCTTAGTCCGAGGTTTCTTAGGAATTGAACTTGGAAAAAGTGAAGCTCGTTGTTTTCTCAAGGTAATTTGACGAGTAGCTGGTTGACTAGGGGTAGGAGTATGAGTTCTTTGTTGAGATACTCCATAAGAAAAGTCACTCATAAAATGAAAAATAATAGGAAATGTAAAATGCTAATAAACTATGAAAATTAAAGAAAATGAAAAAAACATTTCAATGCTATATTTTTTGATTTTAAAAAAAATTAAAAGTAAAATGGAAATTGCAAAATTTCAAAAAAGTAAATTAAAAGTAAAATGATTTAAATCACCTAAATTAAATTTGGGGGGAACAAATTTAAAAAAGGATTGCTAGAATATAAATTGGAGATTTGAAAATGAAACTAAAATAGAGCAATAAAACTGAAAATAGGGAGGCAAAAATTAAATAGACAGTAATAAAAAAAGATAATTTTCTTTTTTAAAAAAAACATAAAAGGAAAATAAAAAAAAGGTTAAGAAACTACCCTCCTTCTAGCGCCAAAAAGGTGTTGATGCTTAAATTTTGGACACGCCGCCAACACCTGTGACAACTCGTTTTAGGAGACTATTGCCTAGGGCGCCTCCCATATGGGTACGGAAACCCAAGAATAGTCTCAGCTGGAAAGGGCTATGGGACAAAACAATAATAATAATAATATTTTTAAGCAAAATATTTAAAACTTAAATTTAATTTAATATTAAAAACTTAAATTTAATTTAATATTGGAAACTTAAAATAATTTGTGCAATTTCCAGGACAATAAATAATTCAAAAGTTCAAAAGGTGCTTTCAGTATGCGGTTGCTACAGCTATTGCTGCCCTTGTGGTAGAGACAGATTTGTCTACTGCAGCAACTACTTGCAAGGGAGATAACAAGATTGCCCGCTGCAATTCAGAGAAGTTCGTTTCTGCCAAATGATCGCCACCTACGATGCTCACAAGGCCGCTGTGGATACCCATGTTGACGTGCACCTGACCGCCATGTGTAACTAGCCGTCGCTACCGTGCACTCTGCCAGATGTGCTGCACTCCTGCGCCTGTCACCTGCCGTCTGCTGTCCACCATCGCCACGTGAGGAGGACAGCGTAGGAAGAGAGAGAGATGCTCACCTCTGCCCCTGATCGTCCTTAGAGAAACCCCGAAATCCAAGATGATAAGCAAAGAACTAAAAAGCTCCAGTGCACATAAAATAGTGAGGAAACAAAGATATGTAAAATTCGCAGAAAAAGAAAATGCATATAAACAATACTAGGAAAGGCCAAAAGGCTAAACAGAGAAATGCGGCAGCTCTAGGAATCCGATAAACAATTTCTTCTGAACATAGGAGAAAATTCTATCTAGATCCGGTTCCTACTATAAGCATTAAAGGACAAGTATCGGACGAGAGAGGAAGCTAGGGCATCAATGGGTTTAGTCGAGGATACGAGTGTATAAAAGAAAGCCTAAAATTGCTTGAGCGCAGAGACTTACAAAAATCAGTGAAACCTGAATCACACATACAGAAGCGAATATGTAGATTAGGAAGAGTTTTGAAAAAAGAAATGAAAAAGAAATGATAATAGAAAATGAAATAAAATGATGATTATCTGAAGGGGGTCACAATCCGATGCTACAGAAAAATAGTACCTATTTGGAGGCAAAAATACAAATTCAGCCCTCGACCAGCAATCCCCAATGGCCATCAAAGATAACTGGGCTCCCCTCTTTATAGCGGCCCTACGGGGAAAACCTTAACCCTAAACCGCCAGCTGCCTTGGCCACATATTATTATTATTTTTTTATTTTTATTTTTTATTTTTTTGAAAAATTGTACTCGTTCGAACAAGGCCCTATGCCTAGCATGGGTGAGGTTGGCCTCAACACATGGCAGGAGCGAGAATTGAATGAAAGCATTATGGCCATTTCACGTCTCTTTGACCATATGGCCATTTCTTTCTCGAAAGAAAGCATTATGAATGAATGATAGGTGAGATAATTTTGGCGTATCTTTTTGGGATGCTCTTGGAAATTGCTTGCAGTTGCGGCATATCCATCAAGGGAGTTGAGAGTTGCGTGCTTACTATTGTGCCATCGTTTTAGGAAGAGTCTGCGTCTCTGCCATGCTAGGCCACGGGTATCAATTGGCTACGCATGAAAGGAGCATGGGAGAGTACGAACGCCCCATCTTGTATTTAAATGAGTTTGGGAATAAGGGCTGTTTTACAGGGGCAAGATTATATTTAATTAAGATTTTAATTATAAAATTAGAATGAAATTAAATGTATTAAAATATAGGGATTTTAATCTTTGAAAAATTACAGTGATTTACCAATTTAAAAATACAAAAGATGCTGCCAATTTAGTGTGTGTAGATTGCTATTTATTTTTATAAATACAACCTTAACAGCACCTTCATGTCAAACGCACCCCGACACCCGGAATGCACAGAGAGAGGAAGTTTTCGTGGGAGTGAGTTCCAGCGAAAGAGTGAGTTTTAAAGTGTACGGGCGCGGGCACATGAGCATGGTTGTTTATCATCGGTGTTATGTGTTAGTGGTGGTTCTGCTTATTTTAGTGAATTCCCGTTTCCTCTCTCTTTGACGATAAATTTGGAATTTTAATGAATTTGAGGCATACCTTCTGACCAATTCCAGTAAAGTTAAAATAGGTTGTGTCACAGTGAGATATCCCATTGTAGTGTGATCTTTGATTTGCAGGACGATATTGACTTTGGATCTTTGAATTGCACAAATCGCCTAGGCATCTCTATTTTTCAAAAAGCTCTACCGGTTTCACAAAAAAAAATTTCAATGGCCCTTCATTAGCTCTTTCAATGGCAAGGCACCACTTGTGAAGGACATGAAATCCTGGAACCTGCACATGGACTGTTATTCTAATTCAAACAAGCGTTCTTCAAGGTAACACAATGTTATTTGTTTGTGAGTAGAAGTCTAATATGATAGCAATTGAATCTTAATATACAAAATGAAGAAATATACAGTGAGTAGGAAATCTTAATATACAAATGAAGAAATGAGTTCTACAACATTTGCTAAACTTTAATGGAAGAAATTATACCATGGGTTGGTTTACTATTTGGTTGCATCTCTAAAACCCTCTAATTGGGTTTCGGTTCAAAGGAGTCATATTTGGGAAGCTTTTGATGATTAACCCTAGGACAACAAAAGGACTTTGTAGTATAGTTTCATGCTTTTTGTCTTCTTATGCCAAAAGCATGGATGTGGTCTAAAAGGTCATTTTAGAAAGACAACATTGGATGCTTTCTCCAACCCACCTTTTACAATAACTATCCCAATGAGTGCATGGTTTCATTGTAGAAGGGGCATATTTCAACAAACTACTCAATTAAATCTAATAAATACCCTTACTTATAAGAGAATAAAATGTGTCAAGGACCAACTAGGGTTGCAAATAGATATATGATTGATTCTTCTCATAAGAACTTGACAAAACCCCTAAAGGCAATAGCCAACTTGGGGAAATCATATATGGTTCCAAAGGTCACCAACTAGGCAAATGGTATAGATTCCACAAGCCTTGTGGCAACTGAAGGAACTAACATTTGCTCAATGAACAAAGAGGCAATGGCAAAAATGTAGGCACCCAAGTTTAACTTGCCAAATGAGAAAGATACAGAATAGGGCTAGTAGATTGTTACTCATTGAAAATTAGGTCATGGAGGTTGTGGTGATATAGGATGAACAAACACTACCTATAATCACATAAAATCATTGCATAAAGGAACTACTCATGGCAACATGTGAAGACTCGGGACATTTCAAACCCCAAATTTGAATCCCATGAGAGCAACCACCATACCAAAATAGACAAGCCAAACATGGTCCAAGATGTCAATCAAGCATGGAGGCTCGTTGATGCTTAGTGGAGTAGTCCAACACCCAACCATATGAGATACGAGTGTTCACTCGTAGCTTGGTCGAATTCCATGGACTATGCTAATAATTAGTTAAAGTTCAGGATTGTTGTCTTCCCATGTGGAGCTAGTATAATCTATGCGTATGGTTTAGCTCTTAGTGAGGTGTATGATAAGTGATGTTGTGTTGGCCATAACTCCTAGCTATGATGGTAAAGTATAAAAATAACGCTACGTCTAAGGAAAATAGTAAAACAATCTACTTTAGCCTAGAGCAATGAGCATCCGTTCCTAGTTTGCCGTACATGTTTTGGGCTCATGTAACCATTACTAGAATTACCAAGTGAGTTCACTACTAAGAAAATCAAGTGAAACCACTACTGGATTACCAAATGATCATACTTAATTCTCAAAACCAGTTGTACTCATTATGCTTTACTATGAACAAGGAAAGTAAAGTACTTAGAAATGTAAATGATTAAACTTAAAAAACAGTAAGAATTATGCTAAGTAAAAGAATAAAGCTAAGTGGATGCTACAATGATGGAAAGCAATCTTGATCTTTATTTCCATCATGAACTATGCCTAAGTACACTTTACTCGAATAAAGACTCTAGACAACTGCTCAACATCACATTGCAGGCATTCACTCTCTATTGCTAAAACTATGAAAACAAATTGCAAGAGTCTACCTATAGTTGGAATGAAAAGTTGTTTGGACCATGTACCGAAGTGTCATATTTATAGGCCTGCACATGTTCATGATATCAAATACCTAACATTGTAGCTTATGCCCCGATATCGTGGATTCAATATTAGATGCCTAATATCGTAGTCATGTAAAAACTTGATTTATCATGCCCCCACGATTAACTAAAAACTCATTCTCAAGTTAAAACAACATGAGGATGAAGTTTCTTACAAAATTGGGAGGTAGATTTACAACATTGACTACTATATACATGACTCTCGAATGCCATAGTGGTGTTTTACAAAAAATTTACACATAACATGACATGATAATTTTTACAAAAAAAAATAAAAATTGGTGAATCTCGATGTAGTCTAGGTAGTTCCTAGTTGTGGTGGCTCTTCCATTGATTGCTTTCCCTTGTCACAAGGCTTCTAGAACTTGTATTGATTCAGGAGCACCTGGAGCTTTTCCTCCATTCTTAAATCATGTATTGTCCATGCCTGTTGTGCAATGTGTGATGGAGTAGGTACATTCCATGGGAATTGTAGCTACGGAAACATTTGATTCGCCTTGACATACTAAGCTGCAAACTGCCTCCTCTCCTATTCCAATGCTTTGGCCTTCTCACATAATTTATGATAATCAAATAACCTTCTAGCTAGGTTTGTTGCTACATCTTTTTGCCCTTGGTAGCTAGCTTTCACTACTTCCAGTTTAGAGTTTTCCACTTGGAGTTTCTGTAAATAATCTTTGCAATTCAAAAATTCTTTCTCATATAAGGCATATGTGGTTGCTACTTGTTGTTCTAGCTCATTTCTAGGCCAACCTACTATTAACATGGCTAAGTTAATGTAACGAAGGTTAGCTAACCCCATGTATTGTTTCAAATCCTCAATCTACAGGTCTTTATTTTTGACTTCTGCTTAGTGAACATGGGCATAATTGTCTAGGATGGGTTACCAGTCAAAATTTTGTGCTAAAATGGAGCTAATTTAGGCTTTGGCCATCTAGATCTCTTTCTCATTGATCTACTTGTACATTCCCACTTGATCATGAAAGTGTTGCTTGAGCCTTTCATTTTTATTTGCCTTATTTTTCCATGTGCTTATTTTAATAGATAACTTTTGATGGATGACACATACCTTCTCCATTAAGAGGGTTCAATTTTCTCATGCAAGGTGGCTCATGTCTTAGTTGATCCTCACTAGTTGTTTTCTTAACTAGTGGATGCTATCCTCCAAGATGTTTTTCTCCTTTTCCACAGTGGTCAACCTCATATTATCAGTAGCAAGTTATTTATTTTCTTTTTTATTGCAGTAAGTTCCTTAGCATGTACATGTGTTTATGATTCTTCTACGAAGGCATTCCATACCACTTTCTCCTTCTCTTTTTCCATCTATTTATTCTACTCAATCAGGTGGTTCCTTTCTTTAGTTCTGAACTACTCTATTTGGCTAGGTGCAACAAATTGACTTGGATCTCTTCATTCAACTCTCAAGGTTGCGAGCTCTTCTTGTAATCTCAGAATTTCATTCTTTGCATGCTCTGCCCTTGTCTCTACCATGACCAATTTTCCTTTGGTAGCAATGAGC
This sequence comes from Gnetum montanum, assembly GCA_015680685.1. Lineage (NCBI taxonomy): Eukaryota > Viridiplantae > Streptophyta > Gnetopsida > Gnetales > Gnetaceae > Gnetum > Gnetum montanum. Next base: position 8,870 of record MNCI01018961.1, on the reverse strand, counting down.
TTAGACTATACTGTAGTGATATCATTGGGGATGTTGAAAAGTATTTTCATTACTTGCTAAGTTTGTAGTAGTCTATCGAGCACATCCTCATGGTCAGCAGAAGTAGGTTCTGACTAATATTTGAGCATCTCTAGCTCCAATTAGATCTACCAATGACACAATAGGTACATTGTAAGACTCTTTTATGTGATCTATGATCACATCTACTACTCTTGCTGCATCTTGATGCTACATTACCATGACTATGGCTCCTTCTCTAGTCTCTAGAATCACTTGGAATGATGTAGTGTTTCTAGATATCTGTTGTGACCATTGATCTCCTCCTCCTAACTACAGTGAAATTTGTCCACTTTGAGGGTTTTCTGAAATGGTAGGTTGTATGACATTGTTGATAACTCCATAAAGGTTGGTCTCCTCCCTTGTTCCCTACCTAATGGTTTTAGTAATTTGTCGTAGATGACTCATGGATGGTCTATATTCCTATGGTGATGGTAATGAGACTTGCTATTGCTACTACTATTATTGTTGCTCTTGCTCTTGTTCTTGTTCTACCTTTGAATCTCCATAAAGTATAGTTGTGCAATATTGGCATTGTGTTTGCCCATTAAGATCTCACTCCCTCTAGCTACATAGGTGGACAACTTGTTGATTTCTTTGGTTGGGAACAAGTGGTAGTTGCTAACTTTGAAATAGATTTTCTTCTCTGGAGTTAACTCACTATATCCCTTATCTTCCTCGACATATTTTCATTTTAGTGATAATTTCTTGGTTTTAGCATCTAATCTTGTGGACAAATGTGCTATTTTTGCTACTTCATTTGGTATGTTCAGAGCTTTTGCTATTGCCTTAACTAAAAATGAGATTGAGATTCCTCCAATGTTGACTGTGTGATCCTCTTCTTTTTTATGCCAAAACTAATATGTTTCCCCAAGGTACCATTCACCACTATCAGATGGCATATGCCATAGTGGTAACACCTTAAGTTGTTTCTTTACTACTTCTAGTGTAAATTCTATAAACAAGCCAAAGCTCATCCCTACAATGATGGTGGTTAGAATTGACCTCTCTTGAATAGCTTAGAGATAATCTTGTGATAATGTGAGGCATTTTCCTTGCACTTGTAATTATTTTGCCTCTCCTTAGGCCAGTTTTCCTATAGCAAGAGTTTCTCAATGGATACTGAATGATTGGGCTTCTTGCTCCTCGTGTTCTAGTTATTGTCCTTTGGTTCGATCTCTACCTTTGCCTCTTGGTCATTTGCTTGTGCCTTGTGAGGGTCCTCCTCCTTATGCTCCTCTCTTTGGGACCATTTGTGATGAATCATGGTTTGTTAGGTGCTAATATTCGACCCATGTTATCGAACCCCTGATATCAGGTACAAGATATCAGGTTTGATGAGTCTCGATATCGAACCCCCGATATCAGACCCCCAATATCAGGTACGTGATATCATGGCTTGACAAGCAATATTAGATACACGATATCATGGTTCCCATGTGAGCCTATAAATACACAATGGGATGCATGGGAAATGAAGTCAGTCAGTTGGTAGTTTTAGCTAAAAGTTAGTTTTCATTTTTAGCACTTCTCAACCCTTTCTCCCAGTGCATGCTTACAGTGTGATGATTGTAATTGTACGACACCTTTATTCGAGTGTGATGTACTTGGACATGCACATGACCAAAAATAAAGATCGAGATTACTTCATCATTGCAGCATTCACTTAGTTTAATTATTTAATTGTTATTGTTATTTATTAATTTTTTATTTAATATCTCTTCACCCTAAACTCCTTAAATGCGAAATGAGTACGACTTAATCACGAGCATTCAAGTGTGACTACTTGGTAACCTAGTAGCGTACCTAAGCCATGCACTTGGTAATCCCAGTGGTAGTCATGCATGAGGTCCAAAATGTATATAGATGATTAAGGAATGGATGCTCATCACACTTAGGCTAGCTTAGATTCTCTCTCCCACTTCCTATTAGCTTAACTCTCTCCCCCTTTTCTTCCTAGCTTAATTAAAGTTATTTTCCATTGCCTTTAGGAGTAGCACTAGGTTAGAAACCACATCATACACCTCACTCTAGACTAAACCATATGTGACAAAGCATATACTAGTCTAGGTGGGAAGATAGTGACTTCGAATCAATGAGTAACTATCTAGATACCACA
>MNCI01018959.1:69740-87360 GCA_015680685.1 Gnetum montanum | reverse complement strand
GATCCTTACTTGTCCATTTATTTAATTCATGAAAGTTAATACAAAAACATCACTTACCAGACTTTTTAGACACAATTGTAATAGGAATAATCCACTTAAAATGAAAAATTAAATAAATAATATCTACTTGAAACAATTTTAGGTTTAGCCTGCTACATTGTTGTTTTCATGGTCTAGCCTTAGCCTCCAAATGAATATGATGCTGAAAAATAAATGGATAAATCCCTTACTTAAGATCCAAGGGTGTCCAAGAAAAAGCTTTAAGTGATTTCATTAAAATGTGAATCAATCTATATTCTTGATCAATGGTTAAACTTGAACTAATAATCAAAGGTTTATTACTCTTAGCATAAATATATTTTAAGTGAGAAGGAATTTTCTTTAAGTCTAAATTTACCTCCTCACCACTTGTAATAGAAGAATAATTCTCCAATTTAAACAAATCCTTATCATCCAAAGCATCTTTCACTTGAGTACATATGATCTATCTTTGTTCATCCATAGTTATCTCTTTATATTCTTCTAATGTTAGTGCCTAATATGCCTCATCCTAATCCCATAATTATGAAGAAACTATGTTTGCTACAACAACATTAACCATATTAAGCTTATCAAATTGGAATTGGTTATCAAGATTATAAAAATTGGCTGAAAATTTAATGTTTGCAAATGTTGAAGTCATTAATCCAATTTTGCAAATGTTACCAACATAGGTTTATGTAAAATCAAAGGATAAACATTATTCAATGAAGATGTATAATAATCTAGGACAATGAAATAAACTAGGTACAAATCTTTATCAACTTGTACCAAAATATCCTCAAGAATATCTTTTGGATTAATAGTAGACCCATTAGTCAAAGAAATGGTAATATTAGTAGGTATAATATGTTCATAACCCAATGATTAATAAATCTAAAATGGCATAATATTTATAATATCCCATAGATCCACTAGTGCATGATGAAATTTCCTATTATGAATCATGCAAGTAATCATAGGACTACCCAGGTCTATTTCCTTTTTAGACATACTAACCTTCAAAATATTTGTGATATTTTCAGCAAGGCCAACATGCTTAGGCATTTTAATTTTCTTCTTCATAGAACAAGGTTCCTTACAATATTTAGCATATTGATCGCTATCTTCAATGACTCTTAATAATAGAACATGTAAGATGATATCTTTAAATAGGTTTTCAAGTTTCTTATCATCAACATTATTTGATTTTAATCTATGAGGAAAAGAATCCTAAAAACAAGAAAAATTAATGGGTTCCTCTAAAGGAATCTATGGATTAGGCCCTTTCCACATAGGAGGCTCCTTTGTAAATATTCTTATAGATTCATCCTCTAATTCATTATCTTCAAAAAAACGATTAATAAGGAGTTTAAAGATCAACAACTCTTCTACTTCTAGGAATCACATTACATTGATTCATGTTGCTTGATGAAACCATCTGTAATTCTTGTCAAACCTTAAGACTTAGAATTTATTTTTGTTCGTACTAATAATGTGTCTTTAGGTTGTAATTCTTGAATAAGGTTAACTATATGATCATTTTGTTGCTGCAAAGTGTGTTACAAATTTTTATTTTGTTGCATAATTTGCTATTAAAACTCATCATTTTGATTGGGTCTCTAAGATTAGTTGAAATTATTATTATAACTCTAACAGTTGGATTGAAATGGAGGACGTAACTAGTAATTCTAATTTTGATTAGGATTCCATGCCTACCTTGGAAAGTTGAACTTCTCCCCTATCTACCGTAACTTCCTACAACATAACTTATTCTTTACTAAATGGAAAAATACAACAATCATGGGTAATATGGTCAATCTTCTTACAAATTACACAAGCATATGAAAAATCCATACATCTAGCTTGGGGTTAGTTAGTGTTATGAATTCCTTCATTCATATGAACTAACAATACTTGTTGTTGATATTGGAATGATTGGCCATGCACATTAGCATTATATGGAATAGATAAAGAAGATATTTTGTTATTAACCACTTCAATTTTTTTCAAAAGTATCATTACTGTATGTTCTAACATATTAGCCTTTTTATTGACAAGCCAACTTTTTCTCTAATCCACTATTCAATGTAATGCATCAAATTTTGTTTCTAGTGTCATTCACATAATTGTACCATCATAACCAAAATTAATATTCTAATATGTAATAGGTGTCAAACCATCAAGAAAAATCCTTGCAATTGACATTCAAAAAAACTTCCATTATTGTTCCTTATCCTAATGTCCTTAAAATGATCCTAGGCCTAGTTGTAAGTTTCATTGTCTTTGTGTTGAAAGCTTGAAAGTTTTTTTTTACTTTGGTTGATTTTGCATAAGATAAAAATTGATTTAAAAACTCATCCTTCAAACCTTCCCAAGACTAAATAGAATATTTTTTTAATGATCTAGACCATGACAATGCATGATCTCTAAACATAAGAGGAAAGACACTCATTTTTGTATGTTCCATAACATTATTATCACATGTGACTATTAATGTTTCAAACACTTGTATATGATGATATGAACCTTCATCATGTATACCATAGAATTGTAAAAATTTTGATAAATTTTTAATCTTAACATCTTGTCTAGCAAACAAAAAAAAGGGTGAGAGAGTGGTAATTGACTTTCTCCCTATTAAATATTTTAACAAAATTTGATTATGAATTCCCTAATAAGGAACTTGATTATGAAACTATAAGAACTAATTAAATTTATTGCATAATGGTACTAAATGATGAGGTAAAGAATTGCATATTTGCTACAATCCTTAATGTGAAAATTATGATTGAGGCATAGATTGTATTTGAGAAGTCTACACATTGAATGTCAGTTGGATATTTTGAGGAATATTCATCAATGATTGAGTGTTAGAATAAGAATGTTGGGGGTACTTACATAAATGTGATTTGATATGGTCTTGGTGGTAGATTAGTTATGCTACAAGACATAGGAATAGGTTGTGGATTAAAAGGAATGGTAGGTTATGCTATCAGTTAATGAATTTGAGCCATATTAGGATAATTCATATGAAGAACAGGTTGTCCTAATTGAGAAACTATGATATCCCGTTCCCAGATGTCATAAAAATATGAATGCCTAATTTATTATATTCATCATGGATAACATATCAGAAAGATTATAAACACTTAAATAATGAATTAATTAGCAAATAAATAATTGATACTAAAGAATTAAGCAAGGAAAGAAAAATGGAAAAATTGTTTTAATGGAAGAGAGTATTGTAACACCATTTTGGGTTATCTTCCTATGCCACTTAAGCCTTAGAGGTAATCTAGCACTACCACCATGGTTAGGCTATCCTACCAAAGGGGTGATTAGTCCCTTTTTGTCCCACTTCACCTAGCCCCCCTTACTCACCTCTCCAAGCTCTACAACTCCATGCCAGCATGACCTCTAACCTTGACCTTAAATAGCATAGGTCAAAACCTTTCCAAAGGGGTACATGAATAGTCATATCTCCTCATAATGAGGTACCCCTTCATTAGAAGGTTAATTACATTGTTTACAATTTTTTCCACCCTTACCCCCTTAAGCATATAGCTTGTCCTTGAGCACTTCTTTGATATCTAGCTACTCAACAACTGCTTCATCATTATGCTCCTTAGCTTTAGTTCTCTTATTTTCCTCATTATCATCTATACAAATAAAAGATCAAAATTTATAAACATAATTTATTACATCCATAATAAATTCAACCTATAATTCAATATTTGGATGATCAAAAAGTTGAGGATAAGTATTTAAAATAAACTCCCTATTTTCCCAAGTCTGTTGATCATAATTTGACCATTGAACAAGTACTTTGTTGATAGTTTTATTTCATAATTTCTTGGTTCATTGGTCTTTAATAGCAATGGGTTTTACTTCAAAGCTAGTGTTGGATTGTAATGGCAAAGTATTCCAATCCAATACATATGGTACATCATTTTCATGAAATTTCTTTAACAAGCTCACATGAAAAACTGGATGAATTTTTAAGGATTCGGGAAGATTTAGTCAATATGCTACTTTGCCAATTCTTTCAAAGATTTCAAACGGTTCACAAAATCTAGGTGCTAATTTAGTATATTTTCCCAATTTAAGAGAACTTCTGGTAGGTTTTACTCTCAATAATACTTGATCCCCTACTTGGAATTCTTTTTTAAGTTGATGTTGATTTGCATATCCTTTATATTTATCTTGGGTAGCTTGCAAATTTTGTTTAACCCTTTTCCATTATTTTCATTTCTTCTTCCTTCCATTCTGCTCTTAAGGTTGGATCTACCTAGGTTAATGGTGTATGACAATTACATCCATATACTACTTCAAATGTTGTTTGATATATGGAACCTTGATAATTTTTATTGTATGAAAATTCTGCTAGATGTAAATAATTCTCCCATGTTTTTGGTCTACTCCCAATGTAACTTTGTAGGATATCTTCTAATATTCTATTCACTCGTTCATTTTTTCCATCAGTTTCAAGGTGATAAGCTATGCTAAATCTCAATTGAGTTCCAAGCTCTCTGAAGAAAATTTTCCAGAATTCATATATGAATTTAGGGTCTTTATCCGAAGTGATAGATTTTGGACAATCATGTAATCTAAATATTACTCATATGAATTTTTTCGCTATTTCTTCTATTATGTTTTTAGATTTCAAAGCTATAAAATGTGCCATCTTTGATAGATGATAAACTACTATGAAAATTGAGTCCTTTCCTTTTTTGGTTACTGGAAATCCCACAATGAAATCCATAGTGATATCTTCCCATTTCTAGGTTGGAACTTCCAAGGGTTGTAATAATCCATTGGGTTTCCTCTATTTAGCTTTTATTCTTTGACATGTTGGGCAATTTTTAATGTATGTGGACACATCATTCTTCATTCCAAGCCAAAAATAAGATTTGCAAACTATCATATAGGTCTTAATATAACCTAGGTGTCCTACATATGGTACTTCAAGTGCTTCACACAACAATTTTAGTCTCCAATTTCTTTCTAGTATGCATACTCTTTGTCTTTTCATCAATAAACCATTAGAAGTGAGTTGGTATTGAGGCTCATTAGAAATATTGGTTAAAATATTTTTAAAGTAAGGGTCATATTTTATTTGTTTCTTAATTTCTTCTTCCATTGGGGTCATTACTACACCTATCATTAAATTTCACATTTGACTAAGGGCATCAGCTACCACATTTTTCTTGCCAGGAACGTATTTGATTTCAAAATCATATTCTGCTAACAATTCTATTCATCACCTTTGACAAGTATTCAAAATAGGTTATCTTTGCAAATATTCTAAACTTTTGTGATCCATTTTTAGTATAAACTTCTTTCCACAAAGATAATGTCTCCAAAATTTCAAAGCATGAACAATTGCTAGTAATTCTAAATCATGGGTTGAGTAATTTACCTTGGCTCTTCATAATTTACGAGATTCATAACATACCACTTTATCTTTTAATGAAAGAACTACACTGATTCCTATTCCATAGGCATCCGTGGATACTTCAAATGATAGATCTTCATCTAGAATTCTCAAAATATGTGCTATTGTAAGTAGCATCTTTAATCTAAGAAAAGATTCCCTACACTTTTCATCAAATTTGAACTCATGTTTCTCCTGCAAAAGGTTATTTAATGGGCCTACCAAGGTAGAATAATCTTTAATGAAACATCGATAAAAACTAGCTAACCCTAAGAAACTTCAAAATACTATAACGTCTTTTAATTCAGACCAATCCTACATTGCACTAATTTTTGTTGGATCCACTTGCAATCCCTTCTTGGAAACTATATGTTCCAAGTATGAGACTTCTTCCTTAAAGAGTTTACATTTACTCAATTTAGTTTTTAATTGATGTTCTTTAAGAATTTCCATTGTAGTTTTCAAATGTTTGATATGAGTTTCTCTTGATTTAGAATAAACAAGTATATCATCCATAAATACTATAACAAATTGATAAAGATATTCATGAAAAATATTATTCATTAATGCCATAAATATTGTAGGTGCATTAGTTAATCCAAACAACATCACAAAAAATTTGTATAATCCATATCTAGTTCTAAAAGTAGTTTTCTCAATAGCTTTCTTCTTAATTCTTATTTGATGATATCCTATTTTTAAATCAATCTTTGAGAAATAACATGCACATGTAAGTTGATCAAATAAATCATCAATTCTAGGTAAAGGATAAGTATTTTTAATTATCACTTTATTCAATGCTTTGTAATCGATGCATAATCTTAGAGTACCATCTCTCTTTTGAACGAATAGAACTAGTGCACCCTAAGGTGATACACTAGGGCTAATTTTTCCTTATTCCAATAATTGGTCTAATTTTACTTTTAATTTTCTTAATTCCAAGGTAGAAAATCTATAAGGATCTTTTGAAATAGGTTGTGTACTAGGAAAAATATCAATGACATGTTCAACAGTTCTTTTTGGAGGTAATTCTCTAGTTTCACAAAATACTGAATCTTTATATTTTTTATGTTAATTTGGGATCTCAACACTTGAAAATTTTTGAGGTTGGATTACTTTAACAACCAAAAATGTAGCACCTTTTTGACTAATCTTTTAGCTTGTTTAATAGTTATCGTATGAATTTTCTTTGCTGTTCCTACCGCCTTTAGAACCATGACTCTGTCAGTGGTTGGGACTTTTAAAATATGAGTTCCAAAGTGGGTAGTAACATCAAATTTTTGCAGGAAAGGCATTCCTAAAATTGCATCAACATCACCTAGTTAAAATTCAAAAAATTCATCAATGAATGGCATATTTTGCAAAGTAAATTTTATTTTTCCATATGTAGTATGTTTGCTCACAGTTGTTCCATTTGCCAGTTCTATCTTAATAATTTTCTTGGAAGGGAGGCTTAATTTCAATAAATTAATTAACTTTGGAAAAATAAGGTTATCGCTAGCACCACTATCAATCAAAAATTTAGTTTGCTTACCTTCAATTGGTCCTTCAAAAATCAGTAAAGTAAATTGAAATTTTTGCAAAGTTGATTTAGTTGATGCAAATATCTTCTTGATGGCTATTGTAGTTGCTGGAATGTTTCCTTTGTCCATGTTTGGGTTTGGTTTCTAATTTCTGATTTGGTTGGTCCTTTGTATTTTTGCTTGACATTTTGGACAATCTTGTTTAAGATAATCCTTGCCACAAGAGAAACATCTAGATCCTGATCAAGCTTTTTTGTTGGTATCTCTTCTACCATTGCTTATGGAAAAAGACTTTGTTGAAAAGTTGCTTGTCAAAGGGTCACTCGTATCTAATTTGATTCCTCATAATTCTTAGCAATTCTATATTCTTCATCAATAGTTTGGAGATTATGGGCTCATGTTTGTGGATGTAATTGAGCATGTAATCCTCCAATGAATTTCGAAGTTAATTCTTCCTTATCGCAATGACTTACATACTAAGAAAGATCATAGAATTCTTTGTAGTAATCATCTGTGGGTCATTTTTCCAATCTTAAGGAATCAAATCTCATTTTACACTCCTTGAAAAAATAATTGGGAACAAATTTTTGTTCAAAATCTCAACAAAAATTAAGCTAATTTGTAATCAAACCTTGAGATCTTAGCCCATTCCACCATGTTGCTGCAAGTCCTCTTAAATATAAGGATATAACTTCTAGACATTCATGGCTTGACAAATTCAACATATCAAAGTAATATTTCATTGTATCAAGCTAATCCTTTAGCTTAGCACTGGATCTAGGGGCTCTGGCATAATGATCTAATTTTACTTTCTTAGCATGTACTTGTGTCAATGAGGGGGGGGATGGATTAAGCTAGTTCCCATATCTTTCACTCTTGATTTCAATTTTACAGTCTACAAGGTGGATTTTAGTATCCTATCCATTAACAGGTGAAGTTTGTATTTATTGTGGATTTCTAATGGAAGGTTGATCTTGATGTTGTGCTCTAGGTAGACCGTGGGTAGGATTGGAAGGTTGAATAAGATGGTTGGTTAATTGCTTGATGGAGTCAGCAAAGAAATCTATCTTTCCTTATACTTCAAACCATTTATCCTTTGAATTTGGGACAATTTCTTAATTTCTTTAGACATATTTTTCATCTTTGTCCCAAACCCTTGGTTTGAGTGTCAAAGTTCTTCTTGGACACCCCTAATCTCATTAATTTGTTCTTCAAGGGCATTCATTCGGTCATTGACTCGGGCTTCCATTTCTCTCCAATTTATTCTTTGGGTTCTAGACATCAGTAGATTGAAGTAATCAGGTATGTTTGAGAATCCTTAGCCTTTATGGCCCTTTTATGGGATTCAAAATCATTTAGTCAGTTGTGGAAGAAGTTGAAAATGTTATGGATTTCTCAATAAAATCTATTTATTTTGGGACCTAAATCAAGAAATTAAAAGTTAATTTTATGTAATCCAAAATTTAAATTTGACCATTCTATTGAGTCTGAAAGGTTCAAATCTATTGGAATTGATTTTTTTTGGTTGAAAACAAACTCTGGATTCAAAATTTATAGCTATTTTAAGTTTTCTTAATTTTCACATTTTTTGAGACTTCCCAAGAGGTCATACATCCCAGTTCTACTCCAGGACGTGCACGCTTAATGACAAAATTTTTATTTATAGTAAATAATTAAACGCATATTTTCTCTTAAATTAATACTAATGGCAGAAATTTTTTTTTTTTTTGAAAAATTTCCATCTATTGATGGGAATTTTAAAATTTTCGTCAATTGTCAAAAAAATTTATCTTTTCCATTAATTAACACACAACCAATTCAGGGTCTGCGCAGTGGTCAGAAGGCAGTGATGGGCGGCACGAGAGGCAGTGATAGCCGATGTGGGAGATGATGATGGGTGATAGGGGAGGCGATGATAGGCAGCATAGGAGGTGGTGATGGGCAGTAGGGGAGGTAATGATGGGTAGCATAGGAGGTGATGATGGGTGGCATGGGAGGCGATGATGGTGCAAGAGGCAGGCGTGCAACGGTGATGGCAAAAATAGTAGCAACGAAAATGGTGGCAAAAATGCAATTTTTGTTTGCCTTTGTTGGGGCGGGCCATTACGACCAAATTTCTTTTGCAGCCCCCTCCCACAACTAGTCATGGCTAATCATGGCCTAACCGTAGTTGGCCACAGGCATATATATATATATATTTATTTTTTATTTAATATATATATATATTTAAACTTAGTAATAGGGGCTCAAGTTCGAACCGAGACCTCCAATTTGACTTATATATATCTATACATATATATATATATTCTTATTATTTTTTTACTACACGTAAATCAAGAATGGTCATATCTTCTAAACCATAAGCCAGATTTTGATGAAATTGGTATCATTGGAATCATCTCGAAGAATACTTCATCTGAAACTAGAGATGACTTCACTTTAGTGAACCTAAAAATCATAAAATTAAAAAAAAGTGAATGTTAGCTTTTTAAACAAAAATTAAACGTTAGCTTTTTCTTGTAAAAAAAAGTATATGTTAACTTTTATTAAATATTTTGTTATCTTAAGTTATACTTTCTCTTTTCTTTTACTAAGGTTTCTAAGATTATATTATAAATATAAGAAGTAAGTTAATTTACTCATCACAACCAACAAAAGATTATCTACAAAGAAGTTTGAAAATTTACTATTATAAAGAATTCATGGCTTTCAAACATCAAACTTCACCTCAAGCCCCTTTAGGTAGCCACTCTTTATTACCTAATAATATTTTTTTTACACCAAAATAATGTTCTTACTACTTCCAATTAGGTTTGTAGCTTGCTTGGAAAAGATGATTTTCAATTTCTCACTACTTCTAGATTGGTTGATTTATTGGTTTTCCCAGTTTTTAAACTTTTCTTTTGCAATGATGTTCTTGTAAAGTGATTTGAGTAGTATGATAATAAGAAAAACACTATTTTTCAATTAGTTTTTGGAGCGATAACGATCCTTTCTCTTGATATCAAAGTAGTCTTAGGGTTTTAGCTAGGAGAGGATTTGTTGATCCCTACAACTTGTTCTCCATAATTTAAATCTTTATGTAAGATGAAATTATCCAATTACGTTGCTGATTCCATCATTTGCAAAAATCAATTCATTTGTAAATATTTCATTAATGATGCTTATTTTGACTTATGTTTATTTATCAGTAACAAGGTTCTATGGTATAGATGACAATCCAATGCTAGTTATTACTCTATTTTCATACTTCATGGTGCCATAACTGGTAGGGTTTATGATTATTTGATGTCATATTTCTCTACTTTTTATACTACTATGACCGAAATTCTTGTTTCCCACCAACATCCTTTAAAATCCTATACTTTATGTTGTATACCTTTGATTATGTGTATGATCTTAAGTTCTGATCATCCCAAAAAATGTTTTACTCATTACGATCCTCAATTATGCCCTGAATTTCTTGAAGATGAAAGGGTTATAAGGAGTAAGATTATGGATGCCCAGAAAGGTCAACTAACTTTACAGCAAGCTCAAAGTCAAGAGGAAATTAGTGAGGTAATTTCATGTTTTTTTATTATTTCCTTGTTTGTTAATTATGTTTCTATTTTATGTATTTGATAGTGCAATATGGGCTGCAGAATGAACCAGTACAGAGTGTTGAAGCTACACAGGCTGAAGAAATTTAAGGTTCTTTAACCTTTGGTATGGTTTAATCACAAGAACAGGTCATAGTTTCTGCTTCCAAGGTATATATTTAAATATAATTTACTAAGTTAAATGTATTATCTATATTTTTATATTTTTATTTTTTTTCTAATAAATTTATTTTGCAAAGGCAATGTACAGGGCAAAGTTCCAGTAGTCTAGTAGTTATAAGACAATCAACCCAACAACAGGCTCAACAACAATCCCAACCAACTCCTCAACCAAGTTTAAGACATGATAAGGGGAAGCAACCAGAGGTAGGTTTTAATTATTTGAAGGTTTGAATACTTTCTTCCTTTCTTTGTGTAATGTTAATAATAATTTAATTTTTTAAAATTTTTTTATGTTGTAGAGGTCTATGGAGTGACAGTATTTTATCCAAGAGATGGATAGAGGTGATGCAGGTGCTACTTTTGCATAGACTCCTATTCCACCACCACCTAGATCACCACTCATACCTTCTTTTCCTTCAACACCTAGAAGAGGTTCCCTTCCACAAGCAGCACCAATAATAATTTTTAAATCTATTCCAGTGGTTTCTTCTTTCTCTATCTTTGGGTTTTCTTATTCTATGGGAAAGATAGTGGTAGCTGTTGAAGAAGAACTTGTGTTTCTTCAGTATATTAATTAATGAATCTCTAACAACAAACCTATTCTGCTTATGAGGATGTCTATCATCTATGGGAGTTACAGTCATGCAATTTCAAGGCAGATTATGATTTAGTGTAGGCTAGACTTCCATCATCTTGGCATCCAATTCCTGAGGACACTCTAGACGCTATAAAAAATCTAGAGCAACTCTTAGGAGAGTTGGAAAGTGCAACACGTTATGCTCGCCATCTAGATACTCATGCATGTTTCCTTCAAATTTATAATGATTAATTTTAGGTAATATATATATAATTTTATTTATTATTATATTTTTCTCTCTTTTCTCCTTTTGATTTATTGATTTGTTCATAACTCATAATTTAAATTTTGTTTCTACAGAGAAAGGAAAAGGAATGACAAAGAGACATGGATGATCAATCAATATAGGTGGAAATGTTGAAGACTCAACTTCAAAGAAAAGAGGAATTAGTAGCTGCAGTGAGACATGTAACCAAATATATCAAACAACTATGTGATGGATAGGTTGGATGTAAAGTAGTGCTTAGCAAAGTAGATGCTACTACTAAAGAGAGAGAATCCAAATTGAAGATGGTTACAGATCTTCTTCAATTATTTGATTGTAACAAATAATTACAGTTGCCCCTTTTCTTTATTTTCCCATTCTACCCTTTCTTTTAATGATGTACTTCCTCTTCATTCCTTTTGATAATAAAATAAAATAATATTTTCCTCCATGTTCTTGTTTTTCTTAAATGTACTTGTGTTCTATGATAATAATAAAATAAGGTGTTTTTTTTTTTCATTTTGGTTCTTGAATCATGATTTGCATTGATACCAAATGTCACGTCCCGTTCTCGGATGTCGTAACAATGTAAACACCTAATTTATTATATTCATATTGGATAACATATCGGAAGGATTATAAACACTTAAATGATGAATTAATGAGTGAATAAATAATTAATACTAAAGAATTAAGCAAGGAAAGAAAAATGAAAAAATTATATCAATGGAAGAGAGTACTGTAACGCCCTTTTAGGTTGTCTTCCTATGTCACTTAAGCCTTAGAGGCAATTTGGCACTACCACCATTGTTAGGCTATCCTACCAAAGGGGTGATCAATTCCTTTTTGTCTTGCTTCACTTGGCTCCCGTTACTCACCTGTCTAGGCTCTGCAACTCCATGCAAGCACGACCTCTAACCCTAACCTTAAATAGCATAGGTCAAACCCTTTCCCAATGGGTACATGAATAGTCATAACTCCTTATAACAAGGTACTCCTTCATTAGAAGGATAATTACATTGTTTACAATTTTTTCCACCCTTAACAATGGATGGGACGTTATAGAAACATTAGGAGAAATGATTAATGTAATAGGTACTTATGTTGGAATAGGAAGAGAGTAAGAAATCAATTGATTAGGCAAAAGTGGCTAGGTATTCTAGAAAACTTGTTTTAAATCATTCAACAAGGTTTATTGAGTGACTTATAAATGTTATTGATGCATTTGCTACTAATAAAAATGTTTTGTGGAATTATTAGGAGCATTAGCATGGTAAATAGCATTAACTTATAAAGGAACAAATTGAGTACATAAAGATGAACTAGCCATTTGTGTGATTAAAGAAAGGTTTGATTGTGTTAGTGGAGTAGAATTCAATTAACTCCTAGAATTAAAAATCAATGTACAAAATCAAAATTTAGTAGGCCTACCAACAATCATGGATACCTGATTAGGTTTGATAGCATTAGGAAATATGGCTAAAAATGAATTCCACCTAGTAGTCAAAGAAACAAAAATATTAAGTCTATCTACCACATTAACAATATGTGGATCTACCTATGAAATTGATGGTCCTTCTTGTGGAAATGAACTTTGGCCTTCTTAACCTTTGGAATTCTATGATGAAGATGATTATTTTGATGACATTGGAATCTTTTTAGTCTATTTCTTAGATGCATATGAAGAAGGAATAGTATTTGGTATGAATCATTGATCTTTTTCACTAATCCAAACCATAAACATATAACGAAATGACAAGTGAAGAAGAGACAAAAGAAAAAATGAAATTAGAGTCTACTATAAGAATTTTTAAGTGTGAACAAGTGTTTTCTAAATCATTAGGATTTCCAAATCAAGAAGAAATGTCTAGAAATTAGTCAACATCACTTGAAATTGTAATGAAAACATACATAAATTGAAAAATTGATTAGGATCCACATAAATGATTAAAACAAAGAAAAATAAAAATTATATAAATTTTAAATCTAAAAATATCATCATAATCCATGACTATCACAATGAAACCACAATCTTAGATGTGTTCATGTGCTGTAGAATATGGAAATTAATCAGATGGAGGATCATGAGTTACATGAGGTTAAGTTGCTAGAACTATGATGAAGAATGTAGAACATTAATTCACTTATAAACAAGAAGAAATGAGTATCTTATTCTTTAATTCAATATAGAATAACATCATACAATAATGTAATTATTTATTATCTCTCTATCTTCAAACTCTCTCACTATCTATCTTTGTATATCCATATGTATGTCTTTGTATATCTTTGTTTTGTTCTTTTTATTTTATGGTTCCTATTCAATCTCAAGGTAAAATAACTTTAGTTGGTGCTTACAATAACTTTTTCTTAATGGCTACTATCTGGGTGTGAGTCATAGTTGGGTTATTGCTTACAACCCAATGAAGAATTATCAAGTTAATCAACTACTACAAGGGACTGCAACTAGTAATCTTAGTCAATCATTTCCAATGGTCAAGTGGCCAATTAGGCTAAAAGATCCATTATGAGTGTGATAGGCTTGCAAGTTGTAGGGATTTGTACTAATAAATTTTCTTTTCCTATTGGAAAATAAGTTATGAGCCATTACGAACTGCATTTAGTAGAAACTCTATGCTACAAGTTCATGAGGATTGCATGAGCTTGAAGTACCTTGTTGAACTTCAAATTTAACTTCGGTGCTAGCCCCATCTCCATTTGAAGCTAGATCCACTTATCTCTTAGTCTTCTATCTTCAAAAAATTGGCTCTTGATGGTTGCAAGCTACGCATTATTTGTTTTATGAGTTTGAAACTCATTAAAGATGCAATTATGGTTTAAGACTCTAAACTCCAATTAGCTTTGAATCACATGAATTTACAGCTACTTGTCCAAGCTAAAAAATTGAGGAAACCAAGTGAAAGAAAGCATTAATTCACATCCTAATAGTATTTACAAGATTTTTGTTCTTATTTACTAGTGTCATTTTGAGTTTTAGGTGTTTATTTAGAGGTGTATATATAATTTATATGAATTTGATTACATTTCATGTTACCTTATTAGTAGTAAAGTATATGCATTGCTTGCTTGGAGGTGTAGTTTCCAAGTCTACTATGAAAAATCCATTAGATCTAAGAAAATTTCTTATGATGTCAAACAACATCAAGGAAATGTTGTTACAATGGTGGTGAAACTTCTTTGTTGAGGCAAATCTAACATGATTATGACCTACTACTTAGTGGATCATAGGTATTACAAACTTGCTTATAGTTTGATTGTGTTATAGTGGAAATCATTAAAAAAAAGAATAAAAAAATTATTACAAATGTAATATAACTTAATCACTAGATGGGTGGTATCCTAGTGAGACAAAAATTAGGATGTGACTTAGGTGTAATTTAAGTAAGAGGGACTAACCTTGTCGGTTACACTACTCTTCATTTTGAGTATAAATGAGGTGTAATTAGTCTATCACTTACTATAGAGTTACAACAAACTTGAAATACAAAAAATAAAAATGAAATTCACTTCTATATTCATTTTTTGATTTGGAAGTAGGTACTGTGTCATATGCAAAATAATTTTTTGAGTATCCTATTGCACAACTTACTTGGAAACGTATATCCAAAATTTGTAACTTCAAGTAAGCATCAATAATACAGTTGGAAACGAATATCCAAAATTTATAACTTCAATCAAGCATTAATGATATCATTCTTAGTAATCAACTTGTTTTGTCTACTTTTCTTTACAATTAGAAATGTCTTTGGTTGCTTATTCTCTATTCTATTTGAATGCTTTGTTGTGTAGTTAGGTTTTAGTAGCAAAATCCTAACTATGACCTTTCTTTAGGAGTTAAATATTAGATTCTCAAAGATTTTGTTTTTTAGTTACAACTATAAGAAAAAAAAGTTGAAAAATTAATGTATTTCTTATGGTGTTAACTTTTTTTGTGTTGGCAATTCAAGGATGAAGATTTTAGCTTGAATTACTATTTCTTCATTTGTTTTTTAATTGAAGCTTTCTTTTGTTTTTAGAGAGTGATTTCTCTTTCATTTTATAAAAAATCCTTTAGTAAGAAGCAAGTACTTGTAAAAGCATTTCTGAACAAAGGTAACCCTTGATCGTTTTCCATCTCAGAGGGGAGGTTTTTTCAAAATGAGTTGTAAAGATGAAAACCTAAAAAGATAGCATCAAAATCATTACACTTTTTCTTTATATTTTTCTTCATTAAATTTTTGAAATATTATTTTTCAGTTTCACCCAAGAAGATATTTTTTATTCAAAACCTAGAATCCCAAATCTAAGATTTATTGAAAAATGTAAAAATCAAATGAAAATTCAAGATTCTCACTTCTTAAGGTGAACAATGTGAAATTTGGATATAAATTTAACTTAAACTAATGAATTTGAAATTTAAATGAAAATACCTAAAATAGCACTATAAATTGAATCAAAATCAATGACTAGTTGCTTTGGATAATTTTCTTTTCATATTGACTTCTTCCTATAGAGTACAATTTTGATTATGAATTTAAGTAAGATATATCTACCTATTTTCACATTAATTAATGTTTTTTTACATATACTTCACTTCATAATTAAAAATTTTTAATCTATTGCTTAGAACATGTTATAACTTGTATCCTATAGATTGTAGATAAGGTTAATCATTTACATTGAGATATAATTCTTTTTTAACAAATTGGAGGTAAGGATGTTCAACCAAAATGATATTTGACTTAAATGTAACTTGAACTAGTAAACTCTTTGAAACACCACTAGCATCTCGACTACAAATTTGGCTAAGTGTTGAGACTATGGTCAACCCTAATTGAGAGCATAATTAGCCTCCAATAGAGAGTGTAGTAAACACAAAGGCTAGTTTTGTAATTTTTTCTAAGTATCATCATGAAGCCAAAAGTTGCAAATTTTTCTAAGTGCTGAGACTACACTCAACACTGCCCTAAAGCATAATCAACCTCTTGTGGAGAGCATAGTCAACATGAAGGCCTAGTTTTTGCATATTTTTCTAAGTGTTAATGCTACACTTGACCCTAGTTAAGAGCATAGTCAACCTCCAGTAGAGAGCATAGTCAACAAAAAGGCTAGTTTTGCAATTTTTTCTAAGTGTTATCATGAAGCTAGAAACTACAAATTTTTCTAAGTGCCAAGACTATGCTCTACACCATTTGGGAGTGTAGTTAACCTCTATTTGAGAGTGTAGTTAGCACATAGCCACTTTTTCTATGAATTTTTTTCAAAATGTGGGACTATGCTCTTCCCTAGTCTAGAGCATGGTTAAGTGTAGTTAGCTAGAACGGCCTCCAATGGCTTGCATAGCATGACAACACTACTCAGCTCAGCTCTAACTCATCTCTGATAAGCATAGTTAGCAAAATGCATCTCTTTTGTATCTTCTTTTATCCCCAAAATTGTAACTACACTCTACCCCATGCAAGACATTGGAGAGCATAGTCTCCAAATTTTCATTTTTTCAGGTATCTTGGAGTCCTCTCAACACACACATATGCAGTTGGCAGTGTAGTCATAATCTCATAGTCTCGTAGAGTCCTACAAAGCACAACACCATCAGCCTTAATGGAAAGCATAGTTGGATGATGGTGTAGAACCAACTATCCCCTCTACCATGTGGTAGTCACCCTGCATTTCATGCTAAACCTAACCCTATAAATACCTTCATCCTCAATGTTTTTAGGGTGGGCTTTTTTTGGGTAGGAAAAATCGAAGCATTGGCAAATTTGGGTTAGCAAAATCAAAGCATTGGCAAATCAAAAGCACTCTAGCCAACCAAAGAGAGGCAAAGTTGCATACCACTACAGATCATTGAAACTGACTACACACTACAGCAACCAATCTAATAGGCATAGACACCATGGTGGAACGTCAGTCTCCATAGCTAGGCACCTTTGAAACTGTGACAACATTGTCCACTGCACCTATTGTACAATGTGTACCTTCTAATCCCTCTTGGTGTTAACTATGCTCAACCCCATTTGGGGGAGTTGTTTTGCTTAT
>MNCI01018959.1:38939-69694 GCA_015680685.1 Gnetum montanum | reverse complement strand
CATTTTTAGCATTTTATTTGCATCTTTCACTATTTCATCCCATATCCATTGCATAGTCATGCACAAAACTATGCTTGGGAGGTGGTCCTAGTATGTTGATACCTTCATCTTTGCCAAAAAAAACCTAACAACACTCAACATTATTAACACCATTGACACTAGTTGAACACTTAGCACCGTTTTGCATCAGCATCGTAGCTAGTCATGTTGCACCCCTGTTGCATCTGGTAAGTCCCTATTTGATTGACAAGACCATTTAGGGCATCCCTCTCTACCTCTAGCAAGCCCTCACATGGACTTGGGATTAGGTTGTACACCCATGAATCTCTCAGTGTTCTAGCCAACAATGTTTTTGATTACCATAGTTTTCTAGTGCTAGAAGGAGGGCCAATCCTTTTTTCAAACTTCATTAAGGTTATTTCATGAGCTCTTTACATTGTAGTTGTTCACTAACCCATTAGTGTAGATTGGACCTCGTAGTCAGTCCCCATAGGATCCTACATGGCAACCACAAATTGCACGTCTCTCCATTGTTTTGCTAAGTTCTTGTTGTCTTTGAGTGGAGCATAGTCATCACCAACATAGATAGAGTAGTTAGCTCTCTATCATGAAGAGCATAGTTGGCTCTTCCTAATGGAGAGTGTAGTCAGCATAGACAACATAGTTAGCTCTCCACAGTGGGGAGTGTAGTTAGTGTTATCAGTTGAAATAGAGTTAGTTTAAGCTTGGTCCACTATATTCTATAGCTAGAAACCTTTGTTGTTTCCCTTTACAACTTGATTTGCAACCATGAACCTAAATCAACCTTTGATGTCAATTTCAAACACACTTGAGATCTCACCTATTCAACAAGAGACTAGGATTAACAACCCTATGAATCTTGTGATGGCTAGGCCAAGGTAATCCCTTAGGCTACATGGCCAAGACCCAAGGTACACTAATCTTAGTAATGAGAAATATAACTTCATATGTGCAAAGATCCAAGCAGGGTTGCCTATACATTACCTTGACATGGAGGCAAAATGGGACTTTGAATTAATCCACGAGGATGGACAAGAGTATATCCCTTCCTCATTCAACATCATCCCACTCACAGAGTCCCATCATCAGTTGTTGTTCTATCTCATCTAAGTAGGTGAGTGCGATGTAGGGATAATTATGAGAAATCCTTATAGGAGAACTGGATCAGTTTGAAGCTCACTCAGAACATGAGCCCCCCTTTCCCACCATCTTCTAATAAGAAATCCATAATTTAACCCCTCCTACCTAAGACGGTCATAACACCGACATCACCTTTCCACTCTGTCAAGTTTAGATCTATGCTTGTAGTGGCAACCCACCAGATGCAATACATGCATTATGATGCAACAGCCCCTTTTCACTTTTCCTTTTTAGCATCATCTCAACCTACCCAACCATCCTTTCTAACAGTAATCACACCAACTCAACCATATGTTCATGTAGGTCCCATCTCTAGTGGTCGCCACTAGCCATAGTGATTCCACCCTCATTATGAAGTATAGTGATGTAGAGGGGGCATAGGAGTGGTTGTGCCATTAGGCCTTAGAGGCTTTGACTAGTTGGCTTACACATGCTGGGTTGATGAACCTTTTCTTGTCCCTCAACCCAAGCACGCTAGTGGCCAAGATGGTAACTATCATTGACTCCTTCAACCACAATGTCCACCATTTTGTTACTCACATGCTCAAAGTGAGGGTATTCTTGGACCTTAGTGATGCTTTCTTCATTAACTTCTTTGGCCTCCTCTCTGAGGGTTTGTTAATCATTGATAAGCCCAACTAAGAGGAAAACCAGAGGGAGGAGATTGAAGAGTGGTTGGGGGCCACTTGCTCTTGTAAAGGCATCATGGTTGGAAATGTATATGTACCTGAGGTTTGGAGGCTTTACCCTCTTTTTTGTACCCAAACCTTTCTTAAGCTACTCTCCCAAGGAAAGGTCCTTAGGGTGGAGTAGGCACAGGTGATGTGGGAGGTCATAGAGGAGGGCACCAATTTTAACTGGACCTCCTCTATCACTGCTGGGCTATAGGTAGACATTACCAAGCTTTTTCACAATGTCCATGTGAGATCTCACTTTCACTTCACATTCTTTGTAGCCTATCTACAAAGGCTTGTAAAGTTTCTGGTGATTAGTGATAGTGGATGTTGGGTTGTGCAAGATCATGTGTAGCTATTCAAGCCATGGGTTAAGCACTTATTTGCCATCACTCATGCGTAGGACCCTCCAAAGGGGATTGAGGAGTCATATTCAATTACGATGAAAGCACATCTGGGGAGCTCACAGTCACCTATTCTCATGATAGCATAGACAAGTGTCCACCAACTATTGTTGGTGATGCGAATAGGATGGAGTGATACATTATGGAGATAGTGGGGTTCTTCAAGGTAAAAATTAAGAGGCTACACCCAATAGAGGAGACTTCCCATATAGTTGGATAAGCAAGTGTCAAGAAAGTCCACCTCAAGATACCCACACTCTATTCGGTGGTTGTAGGTTAGTGTACATCATAGATGCATGTTGCTTATGTCTTTTCTTTATTTTGTTTTTATGCTAATAAAATATGCTATGTTTATGGGTTAGGTAAGAGGACTACTAAGGAAGCAATAGTGAAGATAGTGAAGGCAATAGACATGGGCCTTCCTTAGGTTGAAGGGAAGGTAGCTCATTAGGGGGAATCACCAGATGCCCTACAGATCTTCCACTAGTTTGATGCCTCCACCCTAAGGGTGACTTTGCCAAACTCTTCAATAGTGTGCAATTGGGAGACCCACCTACACTGATGTTTGAGGGCTTACTCGATGAGCACTTTATGTTACCATTTATGCTTTCCCTTTTCTTTTAAGCCTTTAACCACTCAATTATCACTGAGTGTTGCATTGTGTTGTATTATAATCTCAGACCTTCTTGCTAGCAATCCACCGTTAGTGCCTACCCACCATATGAAGCCATGCGTAGAGACACTAGATAAATTTACTTTCATGGAAGGCATCATGAAGGACATGGTGGACCACATATAGCAAGCAAATCCTAAAATCATTATGTATGTCATCTTTCTTGAACTATTTTACCAATTCTATGGTTAGTCTATTGCTAATATTAGTTTGTTCATTATATGCTAATAGTCTCTAAGCTTTATTGGGATCCAAACTGGGTAGCTCATATTGATGTCATCCTTGAGTATCCCCCTAAGGTGAAGGAAGTGTCGTGTCATGTGTATGAGGTAGTGAGTAGGTGCATGCTTTCTAGTGTAAAGGCATTGTGGACCTATAGGCACTCAAATGAGCACCTATGGAATGCATGAATGAGCTCTAGGAGGTAGTGGTGACCTTGAACATAAAGAACAAGGACCTTTAGTCCTATTATGATTTCTTGTTAGCTCAGGCACAAAGGGATGATACCTAGCAAACATTAGAGATACATTACACTAGATACTAGTTGGCAATTCAAGGTAAGAACAAGGCTACATGGGAGATCATTGAGTAGAGGTTGTAGATGGATCTACTCTCCCAAAAGAATTAGGACTGGAAGAGCTTTAGCACTAAGATGTGCAAATGGAAACATATGTAAAAGGACCACAAGAACCACTACAAGTAAGAGTGAGACACCTATTTATGGCAGCTCAAGGATGAGTCTGTGAAGGCTCATTACCTTGGGATGTTCATTGAGGTGACTAGCGGGAGTCATGCCTTCAAGGTATTTGCTCAACATACAGTGGTTAGTGGTTTCCTAGAGTGAGAGATTACCTTACCCTCAGAGGAGACTTCTATAGCAACCTTTTCTATGCAACCTCCTGCATGGATGACTGTGGACAAGGACAAGATCCTTGTAGATGTTGACTTTAGCCATGAGGACTGTACATGATTATTAGAGGTTCAAATCCTCCAATTCTTGGAGGAGGACCTCGATAGATTGCCCCCAGAGTTTGATGTAGAACCCTCTCAAGTTAGTTTTTCTTTTTTTTTATGCTCTTATGTGTCAGTTTTGCACATTAATTTGTATTGTAGTTTTGCACTTGCTAATGAATTTTTTGTTTCAAATTGCTTTAGTGTAGGCACCAGGAGATACTGCAGGCCCTAATGAAGTAGTAGAGGAGGAGGAGGAGGAGCCTCAAACCCTGCTAGATGCCATAATTTGAGCAGACTTGATGTAGCCCTACTATTGGGTAGTTTTTCACTTTGACCATTTTTGTCCAAGGTCACACTATGTACTCCTGTTGATAGAGATATAATAAAATTTATGCCTTTTTCGATGAGGATTGTATGTGAAACTTTATGTTTATTTTTCTACCTATTTAATGTTGATAATGCAACTAGTTGATGTGATTAGGTCCCTTGTGGGCCCCATGCTAGTTTAAGGCCACGGTAGAAGGGCCATTGCTAGTTTAAAGCCATTTTGGGCCATGGTGATTACTAGTTTAAGGCCTTTTTAGGCTATGAATAAAAGGAAAATGCTATCAATTTTGGGCCATGGTGGGTCATATGCTAATTTAAATACTTTTTGGGCCATTATGACAGAAAGGTTGCTAGTTTTAGGCCATGGTGGACCATTCGCTAGTTTAAGGCCTTTTCAAGTTGTTACATGAAGAAGGTGGGTAGTTTTAGGCCATGGTGGAACATGCACTAGTTTAAGGCCTTTTCAGGCCATGGGCTAGTTTAAGGCCTTTTTGGGCCATGAACTAGTTTAAGGCCTTTTCGAGCCATGGGCTAGTTTAAGGCCTTTTGGACCATGTGTTTTTTGTAGTTTTAGTTTTATGATTTTTGTGTTTTTGATATTTTCTCTAATGCGTAAAAGGACCCAAATGAAAATGCATAAGCTAAAGAAATGAACGTGTAACAAAGTGAATAATCNATGCTAAAGGGTAGTTCTACCCATAGAGCTTTCTCAGGGAGGGTAGTAGCCTTTTTTGTCTCTTCAGNAAAGATTAAGGTTAAGTAGGTGCCTAGCACATGCTGCACTAAGGAAATACCTTAGTCATGTAGTTGCTTCCTAACCTGATGTGGATTAGGGGATGCATAGGGCCTAGGCAGCACAAGGAAATATTCACCTATACCCTCCTCATTGATGCTAAAGGGTAGTTCTACCCATAGAGCTTTCTCAGGGAGGGTAGCAGCTTGTTTTATCTCTTCAGATGGGTTTGCCAAACAAGGTTGACTCTTGTCCTCCATAGGCAATGTGTCATTGGGGAACTCTACCTCCGACCCTTGGTCTATGTCAACATTATTTATGGTTGGAGGAACTGAGTTATTACCATGTATGATCACTTCTTCACCTTCATACAAAAGGTGGATCTCTTGATGAATGGATGAGGAGACAGCCTGTAATTGGGCTAGCCAGGGCCTTCCAAAAATTAGGTTGAACCTAGGAATCTCCTTGATGATAATGAATTTGACTATAGTGGGGAATCGCTCCCCTTCCATGAAGGCTATTATGACTATTTTCCTTCACAACAATGCATGACCCATTAAAGGACTTAAGACATGTCATTTTTGTAACTTGGATTTGGTTAGCTAGATCAAGCTTGTCAACAATTGGGAATGGGATGACATTAGTCACTACCTTATCATCGACATGCACCTTGCAAATCTTGCATTACCCTACATGGATGGTTATAAACATCAGCGTAGTGGTGACTTGACCCTTTTCAAGGTCAACATTTATTACCTCATAATGAAATGCTAGAGGCATTGGACCCAATTCTTAAGGAAAAGGAGGAAACATCACAATGTGGATGGCTTGCTCATCTACTAAGATGTCCTCTTTAATAAGAATGGAAGCCAATATTCAAACTAGTGCTTCATGATGAGTGAAGGAGGTCATCACCAAGTCATACAGCCTCAAGGTTGTATTTTTTTATTTAAGAGCCTACTTAACTTGTGCCAATACATCTAGAAAATCTTTACCACTATTAGTTTCCTTGTTAGCCTTCATCTTCTCCATGTTATCCAAGAGTTATATCTCTTAGGGAGGAGATTTGGGCTTGTTTTGTTTCGCCTGCTTGTAAGCCGTAGTTCTCGATTGTTGATTGCTTGTTGTAGCGACTTCGGCTGATGTGGCCATAGGAACATTAGACAAGGGGATAGGCTTAGGTAGACCTAATTCCATGTGTCCCCTCATCATTCAATTGGTGAGGTGCTCATTTAGCCTCTTGGGCTACCACCTTGACTACCTGGGGTTGTATGTGGGATGACGTCTTAGGTGAGCAAGGCCTGTTGTAGTTCCCACCATCAAACTTGGTGAAGGGTCCACACGTTGCGGCACCCTAATGACAAAGGGTGTCTCAGTTGCAGTCACTGCAACATGTTGTGGGGCCCTAACTCCAAAGGATGTCATGGATGCCTAAGGTGGTGCTCTAATAACAAAAGAGATCATTGGACTAGTTGGCACTGAGGAGGCTCCAATGCTATCAAAGGATGCATGAACCACAAATGGCTCTCATGTCAGTCCTATGTCATCTTCAATGCTGATGGCATTGATGAAATAGCCTACATCACTTGCATTGAGAGGATCTTTATAGATCTCCATTGATTGATTTTCTAGGCAAACTAGGTTGGTTGAATCAAGAACTAGTTGGTCTTGGTCAATCATGCATTGTATGTCATCTTTTAAGGCCATGTAGAAGGTTGTATCATGGCTAGGAAATTAATGATAATGGTAGAATTGGTCAAACCTGAAGTGCTTTGGGACTAGAGGCTTGTTTGGTGTAGCTACTAATGGGTTTCTAAGAAGCTCATAATAGCAATCATGACACTTGCAAGAATCTTTAGACATTTTCTTGTATTGGATGCACCCAGCACTAAGCAACTAACCCAAAATGTTTGACAACTTAATGGGAAATGGTGTATACTTTGAGCAGTCCTTGTGCTCAAAGTTTGGCCTTAGGGCAACTTACCCTATGGCTGTCAATGGTGTGGGTTGGTTGGTTACTACAGTGCTAGATCTATTTGCCGTATTGTTGGCCAAGGTCTTAGTTGCCTTGGCCATTGGTTTGAGTTTGTTTAGCTTGGCCTCATTGGCCACTACTATAACAATTGTTGTTGCCTTGCCCTTCTCCTTATCTTTCTTCATGTGTGTATTCTTTTAGGCCACATAAGTCAAATCCTTACTAGCTTTCATTGCATCTTGAATGCTCTTTGTTTACATGAATGCTTGGCTTAGGAAGTGCGGGGCAAGATAGTACAGCTTCGACTTAATGAAGCCATTCATTGCACCTTTGAAAATAGCTAGTAGGTGAGTTTCCATGATAGGCTCATAGATTTCACTAATTGTAGTGCTCCATCATTGGATGAATTTTTGAATGGGCTCTAAGTGGCCCTACTTGATCTACATGAGTTGATCCAAGGTCACCTCAAGCTTCAAGTTGTACTTGAAGTGAGTGATAAATTGGCTAAGCAAATCCTCCAACAAAGATATGGAGGCCCTGGGAAGTGCATGATACCAATCTAGCACCTTGCCAGTTAGGGACATGGAAAACATGCAAATGATTGCATGTGGCCATGCCTACAACAAAAGAAACTTAGATTAGAAGGTCACTAGATGGGTGTGGGGGTCTCCTTCACCAATATATTTGATGAATTAGGGAAGTTGAATGCTAGGAGGCAAGGTCAACAATGGGGCCGCAAGAATAATAGGGTAATCCCAGTAGAAGTCCATCACTTGGACCATATTAGAAGAGGTGTCCTTAAGTTGTTTGACCACTTCAGTGAGTGTTTGAATGACTTGGAATGCTTGATCTAGGCTCAACATGGGTGTGGCAAGCTGCATTGGTTGCATAGCCTACTACATTGTTGGCATGGTCCATTGTCCCATTGTAGGTTGTGTGACCATGCAAGATGCCTATTGGGTGTATTATTGTAGAGGCTTTTGTGTGTGCTACTATTGTGTGTATTGTGCCCAAGGCATGGAGGTAGGGCCCCACCACATGGTTGTGGCTTGGGCTATCGTAAGGGGCCCCATAGGGATAGGTGGGATGTATGATGCTTGACTCAAATGTGGCTAGGGCATCAACACTGTATGCATGTAGGGCTAGGTTGACATCACGAATGCTAGCATGGAGCATTACACAGACTATGTTGTGACCACGAAGGATGGGATGATAGATGGTCCTGCACCCTAGTGTGAATGTGCTTGATGGCTTGTCACAATAGGCGTCAGCCTAGATGGTAATAGAGGAGATGTTGCTACCTCAAAGAAGGCATATGGCTGAGACTGCGAAGGAGTGACATTAGAGGTTGGAATTAAAAAAGAGACATAGAAGGGATTCTCATTTTTTTAGTGAGCCTCAAATTCCTCTTGCCCATCCTATAGGGAATCCTCATAGTCGGTTGTTGTGTCATGCTCATTCAATCCACTTAGTTGGATGAGTTGGTTAAGCATTCACCAAAAGGTCTTGGTGAGGGAGATGAGATTGTTAGGGGTGGGGAAGTACTCCCTCTCATTCCTATGTATGAGCTCATAACCTTGCTTTACATCCAGCTCCTAGCAATCTAAGAGGATGCTCGCCTAGAGCTTCACACAAAGGAAGTTATATTTGTCTTCATTGAGCACCATGTGCTCAGAAGATTCACTATGGATCCTGAGGGATTACCTTCCCATGAAGATAGGGCCTTCAAACCCAAGAATGTTAATTGTGAATTCTCCCTAGATAGGTCAAAAAATGACTATGCCTAAGGTAGAGGTTGAAGGCTCTTTGGTGTTCATATTGTTATGAGCAAATTCCAAAGGTACAATGCTAGAAAAGAAATGGTTAAGTGTAATGATTGCTGAAAATGGCTAAGTATAGAAATACTGAAATGATAGTTAAGTTTGAGAGTGCTACTAAAAAAGCTATCTAACTCTGGTGCTATGCTTGCTATGCTATAGCTTTCTACGCTCTTATACTGAGGGCAAGCTCTACTCTCCCAAGCATGCAAAGTTTTGGATCCAAGTGCACACAATACACTTTGGCTTCCATCCTGTGGCGTTCTATGGGAGTTGACAACTGGGACCAATCTACATCAATCGGATCATAGACAACCACAGGGGTGTCATGTCTATGCTAGTTTGAAGCTAGTAACAGAGGTGCAGAGAGCATGTGAGACTATCACTAAACATAGAAGGAAATGGTGAGCCCTCCTTCTAGTGCCAAAAAACTATAGTAATTGAAAACATTGGTGGCTGGAATCACCAAGGGGTCAATGGATGCACAACCTTAACCCCACCTTCGCATGAGGGCCTTCCTAGGAAATAGAGGCAAAGCATCCTAGATGGTCTTGTTGATCGAACAAGGACTTTACTAGTTGCAACCAGGGTATTGGGTACAACGGGGGGTGGCATGATTAGCTGAAATTTGAGTGTTAATGTTGTGAGATAATGCTAAGTATTTTAATGATGTTCTCAGTAGTGTTGAGGCTAGCTAAGCTTGAGCATAGCAAGGTTTCCTGACATGTGAATGGTGGTGCAAACATGTAAAAAAGTGCAAAGCAGTGAAAAGTGTGAATGCAATATTGAATGTCAAAGAAAATTCTTAAAATGCAATGGAGTTTGAGAGAAAGAAAGAATGGTACCACCCTAAATGAGGAGCGTAGCAATTGCAAATGAGTGTTGAGAAGGTACAGGGTGTCCCAGGGTGAAGACTAACATCTGCTATGAGGTCTATGCCTATGGGTTTGCAATGCATTGGAGTGCTGAATGGGATGCAATGGTGTTGCCAAGGTGTTGATATGCTTTAGTGTGCAGGGTGCTCAAGGTGCCTTAGGTGCCAAGTGGTACTCTGAAATGCCAACTACTACTTTGGTTTGCTAGCCAAATGCTTCGAATGTCCACCACTAGAATGAATTGCTAACCCCTAGAGTGTGGAATGCAAGGGTATTTATAGGCTTAGGATTATCGTGAAGTATGGATCAAGTGCCACATGGCAAAGGGAATAGGTGGGGCTACATTGACTTTTACTATTCTCTCAGTGGAGCAACTGGTGCTATGCTTTGGTGTGCTCTAATGGACCCCAAGGGACTCTAGATTGTGGCTACACTACCAAGACTACAATGTACCTGCAAATAGTGAAAAATAGTGCAATTTGGAGGCTATGCTCTAGGACTATGTTCTCCCATATTTCTAGTGGGATTAAGCATAGGTATAATTTTGGGACATAGAGGGGGTACAAAAAGAGTGCAAGTTGTTGATACTACTTTCTAGAGTGGTGCTAGAGCTAGAATGAAGGCTTGTGCTAAGCTCTAGAAACTTTTGGAGGTAGTTCTATGTTGCTACACTAGCGATGCTCTGGAGTGTTGCATAACAGTTAGGCAAATTTTACAAAAAGAAAATTGAATTCTAGTGCTATTATGCTTACTATGCTTGTGAGCATAGTAGGATGGTATAGGGCATAGCATGGACACTTAGAAAAACTTGACAAAAAATGTAGTTCTTGCTCTTGCTATGCCATCTACGCTTTGGAGTATAGCATGAGGGGTAACTTTAGGAGTTAAATTTGTGAAATGTTTCTTCCATGTTGATCTAGCTTGACAACTTCTAGCTTAGCACTTGTGCAAACTGGCCACTGGAGTACTGCTACACTTACTACACTAGAGAGCATAGTAAGAGGAATGTGAGTGTAGTAGGGCACTAAGAAACATTCTCACAGCTACTATTTAACACTTTGAAAATTTTGCAAATTTGGTTCTATGTTGCATGCTACACTAGCTATGCTTTGGAGCATAGCCCTAATAATGGGAACATGGGCCAAACACTTAGAAAAAATTTACCTTGTATTGACACTTGGACAAATTTGTCATTGAAGTGTTTTTGCCCAGATTTGGTGGTGTTTCAGAGTTAGTGTATGGGAAACTCCAAACACTCCCAATTAAATTCGAGCTCTATACACTCTGAATGGCCTATGATCTAAACCTTGATTTCAATCTAGCACAAAAGGAAATATTGATCAATCTAAATGTGCTAGAAAAAAATTGCTTAGTGGCCCTATCCTTGAATGAGGTGAACAAGTCATTTAGCAAGCAATGTCATGACCTTAGAATTAGGAAGGTAAAACTTCAACCAGGAGATAAGGTTCTTTACTAGAACCCAACACATGTATCCCAAAAGAAAAAATTCCATACATTGTGGGAGGGACCTTATATAATTTATCAAACCTTTCCCTATGGGGCCATGATAATTTACAAACTTGATAGTCCAAATAAAAAGAAGTTAACATTCAACAAGTGAAGCCTTTCCTAGAACCAAAATAGGCTAGTGTAACTACTACCTCATCAAATGGACATCCACATTCTATTTTTTGGATCTCCTCCATTGAACTTATTCATGGAGAAGATGGCCATCCATGCTAACCATTTCCATGGCCTCTCAGTTTTTATACCTTTTTTCTTTTCATACTTTTGATTTTACAAATTTTTGCTTTTCGAATTTTTCTAATTTTACACCATCTTTACTACCTTTAAAACCTTCTTGACTATTTTACATGTTCTTATATATTTTACTTTATTTTTTTTATTTAAGTATAGTATTTTCTCATTTTTTGCTAATAAATTTATTTTATTTTCATAGGACACAATGTTGTTGTTGTTGTTTACTAATGATGGTTTNAGTGATTCCACATCATCTACCCATCCAATGAACTCTATGGTTTTCCTTGTTCTAGGAATTTGAGGTCCCTTTTCCTTAAAGAAACTTTTAATTAATTAGTGACCTTGGTAGTTCCAGAATTAGGAAGGATCCAAAGGTTTGTAAAGGGTGTGACTTCAAGGAGACTCAATACTCTTTATACTCTTCTTCTTACTTGATTACTTTAGTGTTTTTCATAGAATTCTTACCATTCCATACTACCCAATGATAGGAAGACAAATAACATCATTGCATGGTGTGGTTTCCATCATTCAAAAAAAATAATGGGAATTCAAAGCATATCACTTTGACAAAAATAAGTCCTTGCATGGTGTGGTTCTCATTTCAAAGAAAAAAAACCAACAATGAGAATTCAAAGCACACCCTCTAGACAAATAAAATAGCTATAAGCACTAGTTATGGGACTCGAACAACATTGTGCCTAAAGGTCCCCTCTAACTAAGGCCCTCTTTCTTTCACTTCCTACTTCTCCTTTATTCTCTTTGTGGAATGGTGGTTGTTTTGTGGAAGCACTCTTGTGTCTCACGTGGGTGGATCAATCTTAGAATGGTGATGCGAAGTCACTAAAAGTGAATGGTTTTGGTTTGGACTAAGGATGGAACTTCTCAGGTCATTCTTACCACAAATTTCACAAGGGACTTCTTATGACCTCAATTTGGAACTCCATTCCACCTCCCCTATCATCCATCAATGCTACCATAATTCACCTAGCTGCTAGGTTCTATGTTATGCTCTATGTCTTAGTTTGATGTGTTGGGATTCTTGAGTAGATTCTTTCCAGTTGGTCCTTAACTTTTCATGATCATTAGATCGACTATTTGGCCCACAGACTCCTTAGTTGAGGTTATGCAAGGGCAAAAAGGGCATGAGCCTACTATGGGGAGGATCCACTTACATAGCTTTTGGCTTGATTAGTTAAGGTTTCTTACCTTTGACATCACTACAATCCTATATTTCATATTTTCTATTGTGTAAACCACCTAGTACTCCTTAATCTTTCATTGCATTCATCCATTAAATCAAATGTTCTCCATTTTTTCAAATTCATGAACTTCAATGCCCTCTTCTCATGGTTTCATACTATTCTTAGTCTTCTAAGCTTTCATTTGACCCCAATTTCATCAAAAAATTCCTTGTATTTTGAAAGTTTGACCAAAGTCAATGGTGATCAACAACTATGTCGATGAGGTCTCGTTGACGTAGTGCAAAAATACTATGGATACCATCAGACACTTTGGAATTTTTCGTAATTTTCTCATAACACAAAAAAAATTTGAAAATTTTTTCTAGCTCCCCCCAAGGGTTAGTAATCTTAACAACATAAACATATCAACTCTTTTGATAGTTAACCCTTCCAAAAACCTTCAGGATGATTTATCAATGATAATGCATAAATAAAAATAAATAACAGTTGAGTTAATTAAATCTTCCATAATTACAACTTAGCCAAGTGTAACTATCCTTAAGAGTTAAGGTATTCCAATTGTTTTAAGGTTACACAATGATTGCTAATCCATGGTCTTATTATGATTACAGATGGCACCCAAACAAAAACATTTGTAGGAACAATAAACCTCACAATCATGGGAGAAGCAACCTAGAGCTGGAAGGGGCTAGCAAGAACAAGGTCAAGAACAACAAGAGGTGATCCATGCAATGGGACCTCTTCGTGAGGAGCTCAAAGTGAAATCTGTTCAACAGATTCTAGAGGAAGAAGTGCCTACAGAACAATCCCAACAAGGAGAAGCACCTGGATTTATGTCAAGGCTTGAGGTCACTCTAACTCAAGCCTTCCTAGACATCATGAAGTTCTGAGAAATCCAAAGATCAGTTCTTCAAGAGATAAACTTTGGACCATTTTTGGAAAAAGCTCTAGAGGATGTCAAGACATAATTGCAAACCTCTCCTATGTGGCCAATCATCACTTCTAGTGAGGAATGGTACATGGAAGAGACCTATCTCTTCTAGAATAGTTGAAGGCCAGGGTTTGTTGTAAAAATCAAGGACATTCAAGTGTCCTACACAATGGAAGCCATTGCATAGGCATTGGGATTGCCAAACATTAGAACATAGTTGGTAGAGATATCAACAAAAGGTAATCTTGAGGCAAAAAGGAAATGGACCTAGCGATGCTATGGGATGGACTATAATGAGTATGGTGTGCTCACACTGGTAGAGCAAATGTATTTTAAGATTATAGCCTATCACCTCAATCCAATAGTGAGGCCAAGCAAGGTGATTGTTTTCTCCACTTGAGCATGCATCGCTCTAAGTGGAAAATTTCCCATTAACATTCCACAGCTGATTTATTTGGAGATTGAAAAGTGCTTCAAGGAGAATGAACATGGAAGGAAGACCTTGCCCTTTCTATGCCTTATCAGAAAACTTTGCAAAATGCTAGGAATTGTTCACTATTCTAATGATACTCTTAGGCATGCTCCCTTGGCCTCATGGATAGAAATCATAAAAGATAAGATGCCAACAATCACTCAAGAAGAGGAGTTGCTGCCATCACCACCCACTCAAGAGACAACACTAGAGGCTTGAGCAATCCTTGAGTGTCTACATCAAATCCAAGAATAGCTCTTAAGTGAGGAAGAGTAATAAGCAGGAATGAGTGGGTGAGATCCATTTGTGTATCAGCCAGTGATGGATCACCTTAATGAGGTGGCTCAAACAATTAGTCAGATAGAGAGGGGTGGTTCCATTTTTTCTGCCCAAAGAATGCAACTACCTTCAAGGTTAGATTCCAATGCTTGAGAGGTAATGGTGTCACTAGCAACATGCCATCTATTCCCAGAAATCTCTGGGAATGCTGCCACTTTTTGGTGAGGTTGGAGGAAGGTGAAGAGGCAATTGTCTTGGTTATGCAACACCAAGGGCAAGAGACAATGGCAGAAGTGGTAGCTAACTATGTAGCTGAAGTACTTAATGCACCCACGACATCTATACTAGATGTATCTACATTCTAAGATGTGCAAATGTTTACAAGAATGATTAGCAAGAAATTGAATGTAGCCTAGCACAAATAGTTGCTAGAACGATTGGTAGGAACTGGGTAATTGACTCCAGATATCTTTGATCTCCTGAAGAACATCACTACAACTTAGTTGGAGCTACTGAATGCAAGGGGTAGATGCATCATCTTGGAAGGGAAACTAAAAATGTTCTAAGAGAAAAATCAACTCTTGGCTAGGGAGGTTGCTAAACTTCATTTTCAACTTGTAGGATAAGAAATACTTAGCTTGATAGCAACAAGAGATGAAGCTATCAAATAACTTCAAGAATGATTCCAAAAGGCTAAGGAGGAAGCAATAATGGAAATCTTTAAATAGTCTGTGGAAGAAGTTGAAACACACTAAATTAAAAAGGATTTGAATTAGATGTGCCAGGAGAATGAAGCATTGGCTGTGCAAAACCATCACCTATGAAATTTTGATGCTTAGAGAGATCAAATGCAAGAGTTTATTCATCAATAGTAAGAGTAGCTTGCCAAAGTAAACACTAAACTAAGGAAATTGACCATGGAGAACCACAATCTATCAATGGAGGAGGTATTCACATTGTGACAAAATTCTACCATTGAGATTGCTACCTGGAAGAAAAAAGCTCTCAAATTTAAGAAAGTAAAAAATCACTATAGGGACCAGGTTGGCTTGCAAAAGAAAATTAATGAAAAATAAATCTAGATGAAAAAAGATAAAAGTAAATGAATCCCTCCAACAACTCTAGCAAGGAAGAGAGATGTGGTAGCCCATCCTTGATGGGATTGATGCTTATAACAAAGCAGAGATCTACTTGAAGGAGTTGCAAATTGAAGAAATGACAGAGTATATGGAGTTGGACAATCTCCATTATGCAAACTTGGCAATGCTAATAGCTAGACAACCATGGTTGGAATTGAAGAAACAAGTGGCTAGCTCATATCTACTATATGAGGCCAAGTACAAATAGCGCAAGGACAATAAGAAAAAGCTTGAAACTACTAATGCTAAGCTCAAAGTTCTTAAAGGATAATTCACAAACCAATGATCTATCACTGAGGACCTAGCCAGATGGATGAATGACTACTAGGAGTTGAAGAACATAGTGAGAGAATTTGACATTGAATGTAAATAGTTTACTACCTAGTTTTTCAATGCTAAGGTGTTATTTTCACTAATCCTGTGTTCTTGGGATGTGCCCACTTCAACCCACATTAGGGAAGCTATGTGGATAGTGCATGATCCTAGGAGTAAGGAGAAGAAAATGAAAGCATTTTTGGATGCTTGCTACCTCTTACCTAAAGTTGCAATAGTAGTAGGACAACCACAGCTACCTCAACCACCACCTATGCATGAAACCAGTAAGGGTTACTCAAAGCCTCAGGAACCACCACCACCTAGGACTTTTTGATCTTCTCCAACAAGATTCACATCATCAAGGAGCATGTTGTCTAATTTTTTGAAGAGTTGTATCATGGTGTTCAACTTTATGTCCTAAACACCACCATTTTTGTAATGTGTTGATCCGTATACCTAGGTACTTCATTTTTTGTCAAGTCAGTCAGTTTGTTTTGTTGAAGAAAAGTCAGTCAATAATCCCATACCTTCCCAATTTTGTAAAAGAACTCAAGGGTGAGTTTTAATTCAATCATGGGGGTATGATGAGTCATCATTGGTTAGCTTCATCAACACAGTCGACCATATTGACAAGGCCTCATCAACTCATCTCGCCTTGCGTCGATGAGGCCCTATTAACGTAGTGTCTATTCATCACCTATAAATATGCACCTACCAGCCACATTTAGGGTAATTTAGATTTTAGTAGCAGCAAAGCTCTTGCATTTTTTCCATTTAAAAGTTAGAACTTTTTTCCTTGAGTGCTTGCAACAGGAGCCATTGAGTGTACAAATATTTATTCGAGCATTGTTGTACCTAAGCACAACAGTGTGTGCGGCAATAAAGATGAGCTTTCTGATAAAGCTTGCAGCACTTTGAATAGATTAAATATTTTATGTATGCATTTACTGTTTCCAATTATTTATTAAATGTTTTCAATTAATTATCAATTATTTTCTAGTTACTATATTAGATAAGTAATTAAGCTGGATAGATTACACACATAAGTATGATGGCTTCAAGTGTGACACGTATTTTCTTGGTAATCCCAGCAACGTTATTACTTGGTATGCCTAGTAGCATAGCACTTGGTCACCCAACAGTGAATATGTGGGTTTAGGATGTGTACAAAATGTGGGAATGGATACTTATGTTAGGATTAGTTAAATGCTAGTTAATTAGTTAATTTGGATTAGTTAAGTAAACTCTTTTTATTTACATTTCGAGCACCAAAATATAAAATAAAAAATGATAAAGATTAGATGCTTGAGTTACACTTAACCATACCAACAAACATCACAAGTGTAATTGGGAAGATAACAATTGACCTTAAGGCTAGATTTACTTGCTAAAGGGCTAATGCATTGGAAATGACAAAGTCCATGGAATTCAACTAGATCGTGCATGAATGCTTGTGATTCGTATGGTCGGACATAGGGGGTATCTCACCACTCATCAATGAGCATCATGACCATTGTGGTTATTGTGATGAGGTTGTGAGTTATATTATTTATGATAGAAAAATGTAACTTTTGATGCCATTGTTGGTAAGAGAAAGACTAATAGTAATAATATATATGATTTTGTATTTGATAATGATGGCTATAGTAGTAGTCATAATGAGAAGATTATTATTGATATGGATGTGAACATTGATAGTGATGAAATTGATTGTCTTGGAATTAAATGAATGAACAATGTAAAGGTAATCTACATTGTAATTTTGATGGTGGAGGAAGGATGAGTAAAAGACTTTCAAATAGAAATAAGAAGATGAGCTTTGATGATGAAGCTCAACTATGTGCTAATTTTGTATAATAGATGAAGGATCTCCATGTACAAGTTAAAGAAAATCTTAAAACTAAGACTAAAAAGAGAGTCCTTAGAAGGAAAGAGGATAAAATGAAGCCAACTTTTAATGTTGGTAACTTGGTTTGGGTATACTTAAAGAATAAGAGGTTGAGAGATGTTAACTTCTCCAAGTTGAAAGCCAAGAAGATGAGGTCTTCCAAAATTAAGACCAAGATTAATGATAATTCTTTTAAGATAGATTTATAAAATGATGTTAGTATGTATTTTGTGTTTAATATTTCAGATCTTGTGCACTATCATGGACCAATCAATGAGCAGTCGATATAGGGTAGCATTGATGAGTTGAAGGGGGCTATTGATCAATCCAAGCCTTCAAGGGAGAAAAAGATAATCATACTCAAATTGAGAGAAGGTTCTAGCACTTGGGGAGATATGAGACATGGGTACTTGATCTATTGGATGAAACACCACCTAGAAAATGCATGTTGTAACCTATAACGTTAACCATCCAACTTGAGGCATGATTTTATTGTAAATGTAAGTTTGGTAGCCCATGAGCTGCAATCTTTCATACTTTAACCTTTTTGGGGGATAAAAATCCTTATAAGTTGTTGCTACCTCACTTTTGAAGTGGCAAAAGCAATGCCATGTCTATATTTAGGCTTGGGAAGGCTAAAAATGCCTTGACAACTACCAAATTTGGCATTTTTATGGGTTTTTGTGGGAGTATAGCCTCAACTATGTTGAAACCACCTACACCTAGCATTGGTGGTGTTGGGTTTTCCATTTCCCAACAATTTCCAGCATAGTTGTCACATAATTGAACATGCAAGTTGTAAGGATAATGTTGGAGTTCTTGGGTTTTCCATTTTCCCACCAAGGACCAGCATAGTATGACAATTTCCAGTGGTGGTAGCATGGCCAACATAGTCATCTCATATTTCTAGTAATCTTCACATGGCCAACGTAGTCACCACATTTCTCAGCCAACTCCAACAATTCCAACGTAGCTCTTTAAGGCTAGCATAGTTGAAGTAAAGCCAGTGTAGTCACAAAAGTTCATTTACTATTTTTAGTATTTGGTGTGGTTTTGATGGCCCTTTGGTGTCAAAACTTATCATAAATGGTCAACTACATTGGGGATTATGGCCTGCAACACCTGCAAATGATAGAAATTTGTAGTTCAACTTCAGCAATTTCAAAGCCTATAAAAGCCAAACTTGAACACTTCATTCAGGTTTTAGAACATTTTTGCAATCATACCATTGTAGTAACCTTGAACACATAAAACAAATTAAAGCATTTTGCAAGACTATTGGAAGTAGTTGCATCTACTTGAGCATTATAGACTCTTAGCGTAGTCCCATTACCATCAAAGTTGAACACCATTATGCATGCCATTTACACCCAAAAGTTATAGATTCGAGAAAAAACTAGCAAGAGGCTCTTAATGATTGGAGTTGGGAAGTACCTAGAATATGGAGTTCAACTACAGAATCTATTTAGATAAACTTCTTGTGCATTTAGGCACACAATCTGTACTCTTTGAACTCTACACTTTGAGCATTTTATTATTTTTAATAAATTTTACCAGTTCATTTGTGTTGATGACCATTTTGGATATCTAATGTTTGGCCTTTGGTCTTGCAACTTGGGGTCACAAGAAAAAAAGATGTTCCTACAAAATTGGATTTAGGTGCCTACTAGCCTTTTAGCAACACCAAGGCCCAGATATCTCCAAATAAACTCAATAGTTAAAGAGAAAACTAAGCATGAATGTATGTTTGCTATTGTGAATGTTGAAATGGTGTGGTTTGTGTATGAAAATGTAATTGGCTATAATAAAAATTCAACTAAGCTTGTTGAATATTGTGAGTTATTAAAGACTCTTATTTTGTCAAATCACTTAGTCTATATAGTCCCTATAGAATGCTACTTAAAACAAATAATATTTCACAAAAATGCTTGAGCATAATTATGCTAATCTACTTCTAATTTCCCTAGAGAGAAAATTCCACAAGAAAACTAGAAAGAGAACGAAATTTAAAGGATTTAGAAAGAGAAAAGAAAACGAAGTAGATTTAAATCAATCTTAAACATTTAGGCAAAATAAATTGAACATGACGAAACAATTTGCAATAAAGCTATTCCAATTCAATTTAAGTATTACAAATTTTCTAAACCCTCTAAGCCCAACAAACAATATTGTAAAAGACACTTTTATTAAACTACCAAAACACTTTGTAAATGACAAAGTACAAGATTTTATTTGACTAGTTAATAGTTGTCAAGAATTGCAAACAATAGAGCTATCAGAAAAAAATTGACAATTTCAAAATTGAAATTCCATGGCAATAAACTTTAAAGAAAATGAAACTATTTCAAGAAAGTCAAAGTATCAAAGATTTTCAAGATCCTTTAGACTCAAACAAGCAATTTCTATAAGACATTACTATTAAATTGCTCAAGATGCTTTTCTAAGATAACATAAACTCTTATATGGCAAACCTAATAGAAGTCTAGTATTG
Source organism: Gnetum montanum (assembly GCA_015680685.1). NCBI lineage: Eukaryota > Viridiplantae > Streptophyta > Gnetopsida > Gnetales > Gnetaceae > Gnetum > Gnetum montanum. Next base: position 49,623 of record MNCI01018959.1, on the reverse strand, counting down.
CATAAAAAATAGAGCTATAAGAGTGATCAGAAAATTCCAAAATTAAATGTTAGGCATGATACTATCTAAACCATTAGCTAAACAACTAAAATAAAATAGGAAGAAAAGAACTCACAAGATTAAAACAAAGTAGCTAAATTGATGCCTTTAGCAAGCTATCTTACAACCTTCAATATCTTTTTTCTTGATCTCCCACCAATTCCCCCCTAAATTCTACCCTTGAAGCCTTTTTTATAGTGCCTTTTGGGTAGCTACAATCATCATGAGAAGTTGAGGTGAGTTACAAACATTATAGGGGTTAGTTACAACCACCATAGAGTTAAATGCTATAGTTTCCAAGTGTTCAATTTGGTGGTTACATCATTATGGAAAATTAAAATTTGGTTGCAACCACTATAGGAGAGGTTACAACCATCATGGTAGTTAATTATAACTACCATAGATATTTAAAAAATTATATAATTGACACTTGTTTCATACATATAGAACATTGAATAAGTGTCCCATCAATGCCCTTGTTGTCTTTTAATAATAATAATAATAATAATAATAATTACTTTGGTGTCAATACGATAGAATCCTGTTGAAATAATTACTTTCACTGGATGGAGCATCAAAATATCAATCATCCAATATAATTACTGCTGAATCCTTGTCCCTCTTGGAGGCTTCAATGGCACCTTCAATTTTGTCATCCTTCCCTGTAGTTGTATCATTTCAAGCACATTTTGAAGACGTATTTAACAAATCTTGAGGGTCGTCACAGCCTTCAGATTCATGGCCAACTTTACTGATAGAACAATTTGATGAAATTTCCAGAACAATTTGCTGAAATTTCCATCGTTGATGAGAGACCCTGCTTGTTTATTGCCGCAGGTCCACTTCCACGTATTTCTAGGTTAGCACACTCGTTCTGAAACTCAGACTTTGCATCCAATTTCTGACAAAGAACATGCGAGCTGTGCAGGATGAATTTTTGCTCGATAAAGAACCTCATCGGCAACCCAGTTTCCAATTCCGGAAAGAAAGTTCTGATCAAGCAGGACGGTTTTGATGACAATCTTCATTTTCTGAAGTTCGCCAAAGAAGGTTTCCACTGCAATCAACTCCACCGTTGGGCACCACAAACATGGTGGCCAGGCCGTAGCCAAGGTGGCTTTCCAAGCCGCACACGACGTATAGTGAATCCTATACCATGTGTTTTTTTAATTGCTCCATTCCATTCCGCTGCAACAGAAACCCTAGCACCTGTTAAGGGACACATAGGCCCATGGAGTGCCATTTGGACCAATTAAAAGGTCACACTTTTCGTCCGTTCTGGTCCTGTGTTGCTTCACTGTTCATGTCGGCCCCTAACCGTGATTTTTGTCGTCATGGTTACAGTTGGTGCTTGCATCTTTATTGCTACTTGATCTGGCGCCGGCACTACTTTTGCGGTTCTTTTAAGTAGTCGTTCAGCCTCACAATGTCAGCAACCTTTACTGGTTTCATTATGAAATCCTTGGCTTCCTCTTCCAGGCAGCAACAGAAACATCCATCACCGGGAGCAATGGTTCAATAACCATCGGCCTCCATGATATCTTGCCACCACTGAACCCGAATTTGATTTTCCCAGTTGATTTATACAATTTCACAAGCTTTAGCTATGCTTCACTGGTGGGATTTATTTCTTGCAATTGATCTTGCATAGTCTCAAATACCAGAACGTTTTTCAAAAATAAAATTCCTGTATTATAATTCCTTGACTTACGAACAATAACACCAGCAAATTTTGGATTAATGTTTAAATTTTTTGTTTCTAAACAGGGATCAATTACACAGCCAACAAAAGACCCGCTATATTTTGCTCTTTTTAACGCATTTTCAATGCCTTTCGTAAGAGTCAGATTAAATTCTTTCTCCACCCTCTGGTATTCACCTCCTGAAGCATGTGAACATGTTGCATGAGAGAGAATTAGGACCAAAAGTCTTGCAATCACAGCATCTTTCTTAGCTAATGCATTTAAAGGAAGGATCACATCCTTGTATGCAATTTCAACGTCTAGGAGCTCTCCAGTATGATACCATCTTCACATCTTTGATGATGAGAACGAGATCCTGAGGCCCACTCTATAAATCGTTGAACTAAATTTCAGTTACAATCTTATAATTACTCTCGTAACTTCCTCGTAATTTGACTTAAGCATAACCATTACCAGGGTTCTTTAATTTTAAAGATGCTGGTATTATTTCACGAATAAGTAGTCAAGGGAATAATTTCCCATTACGCAATGACCTGCTCCATAAAATGGAAAAAGTGTGTCAACAATTCTCAGTGCAGATTTTATTAAGTTTAATTATGTCTTTACTTTTATTCAAATCTGCAATTTTATTTTACTTTTTTCATTTACATTTTGTAAGTCCTGGGTGATTGGCCAAACAGTCTAAGATACCTTGAATCTTTTTTTTGGAGACCCTTAGGATTCAAGATCAAAAACTGTTTTTGCTCCCAAAATCTTTGGTTTTCTTGTAGTGATCAAAATTTTCAGGTGCAACAGTTTTTTAGGTGCTAGGAGGGCCTTTGCTCAAATTCTCAGCCCAAAACATTTTCCAATTTTCAAAACATTTTCCAAAAAGAAAAAAAGAAAAGAAAAACTTTTCCAACCAGTTTCCAAAACATTTTTCAAATTGTTGATGCCAACATCTCCCATGCTAAGCAAGGGGCCACGATTAATAGTTTTTAATTCCATGACAAAAAATCTTATGGGTTTTCTAACGATGCAAATCATTTAAGATGGTGTTATATATAAAGCAAAGTAAGCTCCACAACTAGCCGGGGTGAAGGTAAATATAGTTTAAACATTGCAAATGATCTTCATAAGATATACATACACTAGCACTGCAACTATTACTAAATACTAAGAAGACAGTAACCATTCTCACAAAGTTTATCTTAACAACTTCATAGATAAGGGTTGTACTGCTACCCCTGAATTATCTCCTAAGAAAAATTTCCATTTAGGAATATGTTTCTTATCCTTACAATATGTAACTATTTATAACTTTGACAGTTTGGTTGAATGCTCATAGTGAACCCCATTAAATGTTCAAGAATCAGATTCACTGGTCCCAGAAGGTTACAATTTTAAAGGTGAATTCTAAAAAGAGCCCAAAATTCAATAGTAGTCAAAATGGATGATTCGTCGTTCATGCTTAAAGGTGAATTCTAAAAGGAGCCCAAAATTCAATAGTAGTCAAAATGGATGATTCGTCGTTTATGCTTCCCCAGATGTCCTTTTTTCTCAGAGTCTGCTCTGCAAGTAAAAAATTAGTGATTAGCAGTGTTTTCAACCTGTGTTGATGTTTAGCCTTTCCAACGGCATGCATTAGCATTTAGCCACAGAACATTACGTCCAAGAAAAGCAAACCACAAATTCAAATTCAAGTTTAATTGGATTTGTTGTGGAGTGTGGTACTCAGATCCGTCAACATCAGTTCTCGTCCAGATCTGACATGCATGGCAACTTATAATAATTATAAACATTTGCAGCACAATAAAAGGTTTCCATATGCTTGATTTACAGTCCATTGGCAGGAAGAAGAGTACGTGCAGCAGAGAGAATTGAGAAAAGACACAAGAAGCGACAACGCTTATGCTCCCGGCTTTTTGACTGGCTGTTCCAGGCGTGGCTTCAATTCTCATCAGCAGGGACTCCTTAATGCGATTTTGCAACATGTTGCGTTGCTTTCTTCCAGGTTTCGCTGGGATTTGCAGTTCTTCTACCATTGAAAGCCACATCTCTGCGAAATTGCCACTCACGTTCTAGCATCACTACCGTAGAGCATGGAAAACATTATGCATGAATCTTCTTCGCTGCGGTTTCCACCTCGACATTCTCCGACATTATAGTTATGCAGATGTGCGCAGACGTTTCGTAATCAACGTGGCCGATGTTACGCGCAAGTAACTGATGGCATGGCATGGTGGAGCAAGTGGGCAACGTGGGTGGGCATTTAAGCGCGTCGGCAGGGAGCAGCTATAGAACCAGCAGCAGCAGTGTGCAGGCAAAAGTAACATCATCTTGAGGCCAGCAGATGTGAGTAGGAAATCAGTGGGAGCGCTCTCTCTCTGGGTGTCATGCGATGATGGGATCTTTGGGGCATCTCTCTCCCAGAGTTGGTAGATGGTGTGCAACGACAGTGTGTGGCTGTGGAAGATGGCACGTGGCGGCAGTAGATGTTGCAGACAACGCACAGATGGCAGACATAACCAATAGCGGTGCATGAACAACATCCACGTGGTGGGCGGTTAGTGGTAGTGCAATGTCAAGATCGGCGGCAAATAGTAGCGGTGCATGCATCAACTGCAGTCGGTAGCGCAAGCGGGCGGTGAGGGATAGTAGCTACAGGCAGCAGTCATGCAGTTGCAGGTGGCAGTCATGCAGGAGTTGTAGGCGGTGCACAATAGTGGATGGCAGGTAGCACGTGGCAATTAGCATTAGCGACGATAGTACTTCCCTACATGGTGGGGATTTTGGGGATTTCATCCCGACATCAGGGTAGGGTTTTTTACTTGGTAGTGGGCATCATCGGCAGCAACAATAGTGGTGGTGCGAAGGTGGTGCGAAGCAACTGCAAATGACAACAAATGATGATTGTGTGAGATGACAAGGGGCAGGATCCCCATTTAATCATAACGTCACATAGCTCTTTTTAGTTGAGACTATTCCTGGTTCCATACACATCTAGGAGGCAACTTAGGCAATAGTTTCCCTATACAAGTTTTTTTTTTGTGGGTGTTGATGTGTCCAAAATTTATGCATCAACATAAACATTTTCCAAAATTAAGTTTTCTATATTTTGAAATCTAAAACCTACAAGCATTTACCCATAAAACCAATAGTGATATTTAAATTCCCACAACTAAATACCCAATATAGTTGTTGTGGGTGATTTGGGTTTCTACATAATTTTCATAGCATTTGCTAGGCTTTCTAAGGCCAACATAGTTAACACTTGAAACTGCAAAATCCACCTCTAAGATATCCTTAAACTCCAATGCAGCCCCACTCAAAAACCCAAATCCATTCGTTGTGAAATTTTATGGAAAACCTAGCATAGTCATTCCCAAAACTAATGTAGTCATTGGAAACACCATAATTCACACATAAATTCCAAAACCAGTGCACCCCCTTTAGAGGAAAAAACTCCTAACTTGGTTTTATTAAGTGAAAACCTATTTTCCACCACCTACCTCAATGTAGTTGGCTGGACAATATAGTGGTCTACTGCACACACTTCAATGTAGGCCCTATTGGAAAAGCCAGTGTAGTTGGCCCTACTAACATTTACAATTTTCACACCACCTCAAATACTGTCATACCATTTCCATTGCAACCTGCACTATACACAGCTATAGTTTCAACAGTTTTTCTAGTTATAATTCCTTTTTACATTTTGAATAATTTCACATGCCAAAGTTTTGATTTAAAAATTAATTTTAAAATTTATTAAACCAATTCTAAAACCAGTAAACATGTCGTTCAACCAATCAACCATTTTTCCTTTCAACTTAATTGATATGTCATGTAACCAAGATGTTGTGAGGATCTATGATCCTAAAGACCCTACAATGGTTGAACATAGGTAGTTGCTTAGACTAAGAGAACAAAGTCTAGATTGTGCAATCATCAATGAAAACTATTATAATTTCATTTGTGCAAAGATCCAAGAAGGCTTGCTTATTCTGTGGGCAAAGGTAGAGTCCAAGTGTGAATATGAACTCATTCATTGCAATAGAAAGGAATACATTTTTTTCCCTTATGACAAAATATCATTGTCCGATGCCTATACACATATTCTATTTCATCTAATTGAGATGGATGAGCAAGATGAAAAGTCAAGCTTTGAGAGCCAACATGAGGAACAAGATGAGTTCAACATGGAGCCCAAACTAGAGAACTTCCTAGGAAGCCTATTCCAATAATCAGCTTTCCAAACCAGTGTACCCACCTTGGTCTCTCCTACCTTATCCATGGGGTAAGTTCCTTTAGTTTTATAACCTATCTATCCAACCATGTTTGGACCAACACCTATTATAGGGGTGAGTCAAGAGCAATCGATGCCCCAAACCACACCTATCTTCTTGTCCATGTTGTTTGCTACACAATCATAGTTAGCTTGGTTGTCACTGATGGTTATCACCACCACTCATCCTTTTTCCATACTAGCAGGCCCCACGATGGGATCCCAAATAACCCAAGGATCATGAATGTCCCTTCCACCCTTTATTTCCCAAGCACCTACTCTAACCTCCTTCTCATTGTTTGTACCCCTTATGATTGTAATGACTCAACCTCTCCCTTGAATGCCACAACCCATCATGAGGCCACATGCCTCTCAACTCACACCTTAGCCAATAACCCACTAGGATGTTCCAAGGCCTAGATCAAGCATTCCAAATGATCTAGGATCTTACGAAAGAGTTACAAAAGCTTAAGGCCTCTACAACCCAAACGGTGAGAATCATGAATTTCTATCAAGATGATCTAATCAATCTTGTCATCCCATAGATAACTCTTTCATTGGGCATCCCTCTACCTTAATTCACCAAGTACAATAGTGAGGGTGACCATAATGCACACCTTATCACATTCTATTTTGAGTGTTTTGTTGCAAGCTTGGCTACATACTATAGTGTGAATATTCCCTATGTCCCTAATGGGGAAGGCTCTAGATTGGTACCATGCATTACTAAGAGGATCTATATCCTTACTTGAGGACTTGATATTGTAATTTGTTAATTGCTTCAAGTACAACTTGAAGCCAGATGTGACTCTTGAGCAATTAATGAAGGTCAAGAAGAGACCCCTTGAACCTGTACAAAAATTTATACAATGATGGAATGATCTCCTAAATGAAATTCTAGAACCAATACATGAAACCCACCTTTTCGCTATATTCAAGGGGGTGGTTAATGATTTCATTAATTCCAAACTCTACTACCTACACCCACAGTTGCTTAGCCAGGCCTTTTCTCAAATAAAGAACATAGAGGATGCCATAGAGGCCAACCATGACCCTACATATGTGGCATATAAGAATCAACACACTTGAAAAGATAAGGAAAAGGGAGGAAAAAGAATGTATCCATGGCCACCATGGCCAAAGATAACAAAACCACATAGGGACCTAAAACAAATTAACCCAAGGTTCCCATAATGAATAATCATCTATCAACATCCGAGACCTTTACATCAGGCAACATAAGGCTTGATTTCGAATTAAAAGACTGGTCTAAGTACACTAAGCTACCATTAAAACCATCTAAACTCCTTGACCAATTGTTAAAGAGTATAAGAATACAATATAAACAGATGATCAAGAATGCTTGCAAGAGGCATGATAGATTGTGTGAAATCACAAAGAACCATGCTCTTGCACCCAAGGGTGATCCATTGGTACTCTAAACATAATTGATTCTACCACTACCATCAACTATCAAGTTATGATACCAACTTTGTTTTAGCACTAAAGGATGATCTATAGAAGATGATAGACAAGGGTGAGTTGGTCCTTGATGCCTCTAGCCTAGTTAGATCACAAAAGCATTCCATGAAAGTTTACAAGGATCCACTGAATACCAACAACATCCCATATACTATAGCAACATTTAATATAAACAATAATTCTAGACTTGCATGGGAGCCATTCATGATTCACGTGCCTCCTCATAACAACATGGGTTGTTTAGCTTTGACTAGCTCAAGGTCCCCTTTTGTTATAAGGATATCATCACCTACATCTTCCAAGGATCCTTTTATGATTAAGGTGCCTCCTCCCACAACAACCAAAGCAATAACAATAACTGAACAACATTCCTCCATGGTGGCCAATGCAACAGCTTCTTCTTAATGAAACAGCTACAACAAAAAATCCCTAAGAAAAAAACACAAGAAGTCCATGTCAAAGCCTAAAAATAAAGAAAGTAAAAAATCCAAGACATGGAAGGAAGTATGTCCACTAAAGCCCACTCCTATCTCATCTATTCCAATGAGCTCTAATTCTTAGGTTGCTTCAACCAGTCAACCATGGGAGGAGCTCAAAGAACAAGGGAAGGAAAAATAGGCCAAAATAAAATGCCTAAGCCATGAAGTTCACATCCTAAACACATGGAGAAAGTCAAGAACAATAAGAACAAGAAGTTAACAACCAATGATAAGGACTTAATACCATGAAGTGGATCAAAAAGTCTTTAAAATAAAATAACACAACCCTTAGCCTATATGACTTGGTCATAATCTCCACTACTCATCATGAGGTGCTAGTGAAGATGTTAACTTCTATTCCTATTAGCAAGAACATCATTTCTAGTGAGGAGTCCATCCATGCAAGGATCGTACCTCCCTCATAAAATGATGAAACAAGGTCAACAACATTAGTATTTTGTGATAGTGAGGTCAAAACCAACTTCCAAGATGGTGAGACAACCAAAGCTCCCCTTTTTATAACCATAAGAGTAGACCAATACAAAGTGCATGTTGATGATGGAGTGACAACTGATGTAATATCCTATATCATTGTTGAATGTTTGGGCCTAATGGAGCACATGAAATATACTTCAACTTCTACTATTAAATCCTTCAACAAATCTCAAGTTACCTTAAAAGGCTCAATTTCTTTAGACTTTGTGACAAAGGAATAATTCCCCATGATGGCCAACTTCTTGGTGGTGGAAGAGACACTAGGATTTAATATTATCTTAAGGAGGCCTTGGCTATCTCCATTAGGAGCTATTTCCTCATCCATCCATCAAGAAATTCACCTACCTTACATAGGAGGTGAAATAATCATCCATGCTAATAGTGTGATTTCTTTGGTGGTCAAAAGTATTGACATCAAACAAGGATCCAAAGTGGAGTTTTAGGAAGAAACTCTTACTATTAACCACAAAGTCAAGAAGCCTGATAGAGTAGGAAAGGCCAAAATTGACAATGATGAACCCATGAATGCATCATGGGAAGAGTTTTCCTTCAACATAGTTAGTGAAGGAAATGGGGAATACAAGATTATGCAAAGTAAATCATAGACCTTTCCTAATATTTCAAAGATTAAGAAATACTTGTGTAATTGATGTATGCCCCCTCCAATTTGCTTGTCCTTGCACCTGGAACCATGTAGCCCTCTTTTCCTATAGCCTCCTTAGCCTAGTTTAAACATTGTTTGCATGCATCATTTTACTTAACTTTGTTTTATATTATTTAACTTTACTTCACACATAGTCTAAGATTACTTCTCATTCATAATTTATCTTTTATGCCTTTTATTTTGAATATGAAACATGAAAAATATTGTAAAAACTCTAAAAACATAAAAAGTTATAAAAATTTTAAAATGCAAAAATAGCAAAAAATTTGTTTCCAAAATACATGATCCACCATGGCCTAAAACTAGCAAATCGTATGGTCCACTGTGACCTAAAACTGGAAAATACATGGGGCCTACCATGGCCTAAAACTAGTAAATTGTATGGTCCACTATGGGCTAAAACTAGCAAAATGTAGGGCCTACCATGGTTTAAAACTAGCAATGCATAAGGCTTATCATGATCTAAAACTGGAAAAACATAGGACCCACAATAGCCTAAAACTAACAAATAATATAGGGCCAACCATGACTAAAATTGGTAAAATGCAAGGCCTATAATGGCCTAAAACTAGCAAAATGTAGGGCTCGCCATGGCCTAAAACTGGCAAAATGTATGGCTTTCCATGGCCTAAAACTGGCAAATCGTATGGCTCGCCATGATCTACAATTGGCAAAACCTATGGCCTGTAATGGAGTAAAATTGGCAATGCATATGACCACCATGGCCTAAAACTAGCAAATCATATGGCTCACTATGGCTTAAAACTGGCAAAACCTATGGCCTGCTATGGCCTAAAATTGACTACATGTAGGGCCTACCATGATCTAAAACTAGCAAATCATACAACTTGTTATGGCCTAAAATTGGTAAAACATAGGGCCTGCAATGGCCTAAAATTGGCAACATGTATGGCCTACCATAGCTTAAAACTAGCAAAATGTAAAGCCTGTCATGGCCTAAAATTGGTAATGCATATGACCTACTATGACCTAAAACTAGCAAATAACACATGACCCATTATGGCCTAAAATTAGCAAATAAAGCATGATCCACTATGGCCTAATATTGGCAAATCACATGGGCCCCCATGGCTTAAAACTAGCAAACCCCCTTATCACCATTAAATATCTAGTTTACATTATAGCCATTTTACATATTTAACCAATATAGCACTATAACATGAATAAAACATTAAGTATCGAAATGTATAAATGAAATTAAAATTTTTGTAAAAATAGTAGTAGTCTAAATGTTTGTTACATGATGTGATAAAAGTTTAAATAAAACATGAAACAATAAATCATCTCTCAGTAAATAAAGGCTAACAGTAGTCACAATGTCAGAATGACATCATCAACATCATAATGAATAAGATAACCAAAGACAATAACTAAAGGATGGTACTAAGGGGCTATTGGAGGGGGTTGAGGAGCACTTCCATCTTACCATTAGGGCCACCGATGTCGCCTGGTTCCTATACCATAATAACATAAGTCTAATTAATAAATCAACACATGAAACCAAATTAAATTGGATTAAACTAAATTAAAACATGTC
>MNCI01018959.1:4882-38603 GCA_015680685.1 Gnetum montanum | reverse complement strand
AGGTGAAACAAAAATGATAATTTAGAACTAATTTTTTTTCTAAGGATATGGATTGAGTATACATGAAATTCAACAAAATTGGGCATCTACACTCCAATCCCAAGCCTGGAAAAGTTTTTTACAACAATCTAAAACCATAACCAAATTCAACCAAAAATTGCACAACATGGAATTGAGGAAAACAACCATAAATGGTCACTGATGAAAAATATCAAAAAATTATTTAAGCTAATAAAACCAATTCCAAATCCTCCCCAACACCTTAGAGAATCCCTAGGAACTTAGTACTTTAGCTGGAAAAATTTTCCAAGTGTCTATGTTATCCACTTTAACAAGGATAAAGCCATAAAAACTGAAAAATTTTAGTATACACTGATCTATGAAAAATGTCATAGAAAACTAAATATAGATCCAAATTCAATGATTCCATAGTCATTTGAACCATTAAACCCCAAAATAGAAACCCAAAAAGCCCTAACTATTTATTCAAAAAAAAAATGCCAAAATAACATGAATAAAAAATTTGTGAAAGCTAAAAAGCTCACTTTGCATTAGCTTGCCAAAAAATTCACCAAAAATTAACCACAAATCAAAATTTAGTGATTCTAAAACTGTTCGAACTATAAAAAGATAAACTAAAAACTAAAAACTTGAGAACACAAAAATTCCTACCTATTTTTGCAGAAAAAATTAGAAAAATAACATGAAAAATAGCAAAAATTGCATAAAACCCATGTGTATTGGCTTACAGAAAACTTCATAGAGAATTCATTGTAAGTTAGAATATAGTGGTTAAAACACCATTTCAACAATTAAAAATAGTATTATAACCCTATGGCCATAAAAATAAAAATTTCTAAGCCATTTCTAGATTAAAAAAAAATTACAAAAGTGGCATTGCTTTTTAGTGGGAAAAGCCTAAAAATGCATGGAAAAGATTGAAACAAGATCTGTAACTAGGTGTAGTTAAATCCTAATCCTAGAGCAACACCAAAAACCAATGAACATGAACTAAATATAAAATAGAAATTTTACAAAATATAGTTTTAACAAATACATGAACCTACATAAACAAAAATGCCTAGGTTTCTAGCAAAACTTCTTGAGGAATGATTAGGAATTGTGTACCTAGGAGTGATGTTGGAAGAAGCGTCATCAATCAAGGGATATGGGAGGTTGAAGAGCCTTTAGCAGCTATGTCAACCTCCTTTAGGACTAGGTTCTTGCTGATGGAAGCCTTCCTCTTGGACATGTTGACAAATAGTGCAGGAATAATCAAATCCTTGAGCTTTTAGAAGCCTCTTGCAGCCAGTACGCCAACTCCTTAGAGTAGGATAACTAGACTATGTTGGGAATAGGTGTGGTTGAGGGAAGAACAAGATTAGATCTTTGATGCTAGGTACTATAGGTTAATAGTGATGAGAGAATTATGATTTGTGCAAAATTGTAATTTGGTGACCAATCTCAAACTTATGTGTCCACTACCAAAACCTTGGCTTCCCAAAATGCTCATCTAAGTCTCACTTATATCAATGATAGAAATTAGAAAATGGGACTATGCTGGGTAAGTGGAAAACTAGTTCATTAAAAAATTCAAACTTAGGTGGGGCCCATTAGGTGCCTCTTCAACAAGCCAATGGAAATTCAAGAACACTTGAATTTTTAACATCTCCATGGTGACTACACTAGGGTTTAAGCATTCAAAAATATTGAAATGAATTCCAAACCCTAAATATTGCCAAAACCCACCTTTCAATTGTCCATACATGCCATAAAACCTTATGCCCAAAGTGGGAAACTAGGTGTTGGCATTGATGAAAACTAGAGATATTGCCAAAATCCACCTTTCAACTATCCATACATGTCATAAAACCTTATGCCCAAATTAGGAAACCAAGTGTTGGCATTAATGGAAATTAGACATCAAGCAAGACCAAAAATCATACAAAAACCTACTATTTAGGGTAACTACACTAGCCAATAGCCTAACTATGTTGGCCAATGTACTCCTAAGTGGGATAATGTCTTCTACCATCAACCAAACTCCTAAGCAACTTAAAAATTACCACAACATGCACCAAACCTTGGCTAAAGCCTTTGTTAGCTTTAAAACTTTGCAAAACTAATTGAAAAGCACTAAAAATTAATATTTCTTGCATGTACTATGATGGAGGAGACTCAACTACACTAGCTAGCATAGTCTCAGCATAGTTGAGTAAGGAACGAACACCAAAAACCAAAAATAGCCTCCAAGGTGACACACTTGAACTTGCAAGCCTTTGGTAAGCCTAAAACCAAAGGAAACCAAGTAAAAATGGAAAAATCCCTACTCTCACATTCAAATTATGTTGGGGATGGCTAGGAATTTGTTGGACAATGCAGTCCCAATGTAGTTAGGAGAGGATGAACCATTCAAATCTAAAAATAACCTCAAAACTAACATATATTAACCTTAAAACTTCTTCGTAACCTCTAGTGACCTTGCATTGATAAACTGTGAGATAAAAGCAAGAAAAATCCCATTTCAACCTTGGGACTATGCTAAGGAAGCTTGGGCCTATGATGACCAATGTAGCCCTAGTGTAGTCCCACTTCCAAAGCATCCAAATAGGTCACCAACATGTCAAATTAACTTTTAGAAGCATCATCTCAACTCTAGAACCCTGTAGGAGACTATAGAAATCATGAAACCATACAAACCAAGTCAAAAATCAACAAAACTTAGCTTGCACCCATTAACTATGCTAGGATTATGGTGGCTAGTGTAGTCATAAGGTGAAGGCCTAGAACCAATACAACCATTAAAACTAATTAAAACCCTAGTTTCGAGCACTAGTAACCCAAGAACTTAAATACGTAGTTGATTGATCAAGAAATTTCAACATAATTAAAAATTTATCTTGTGACTATGCTAGAGTAGGACTAGACTACACTAGTGTGTAGTCCTAATGTAGTCGTGATCCTAGGTTGATTTGACTACCGATTTGACACTCCAAATAGCCTAGAACCTAACTTGGAAACCTAGAACCTTGTATGATCTTATCCAGCTACAATTACACCTTGTTTTGACCTTGGAAATGCTAGGTTTTCCTCATCTACTTTGAGGCCAAGCTCAAGTACACTAGCTAGCATAATTCAAATGGGAAATGATCATTTCAATGTCTAAACAACCCCTAGAATTGACTTTCCTATGTCAAAACCCTAGCTAGGAACACCAGTAACCTTGGAAACCCAAGAACCTAGTTGATTGACTGCAGAAACCCATCAAAAGATGAGATTTTTCACCTTACTATGCTGGGATAGGCCATGACTATGCTAGCCAGTGTAGTCTAAACTTTGACTCAAGACACGAAGAACATTACTCAACATTGCCTAGTCATAATTTGATCTTGTTTGGACCATGGGAATGCCAAATTTTATACATCTATGCTGAGGTAGGCCTAGGTATATGTTGGCCAGCATAGTCCTAGCATAGTCCCTATCCCAAGATGCTTAAATTAGCACAACAACACTCAGAATGATCAAAAACTTGATTTCAAAGGCCTAAAACCCTGAAATCCTAAAGCTAGTTGTTGTTTGGCCTTGTTTAACCATAAAAAACTAGATTTTGACTCAACTACATTGGAAAAACCATTAACTATGCTAGCCAACATAGTCATGAAGTATTAGTGTTAAAAATCCACTTTCAGTAGCCTATTTTGACTTCCAAATGGCCTATTTAGTCTTTTCCAAATTTTGCAATTCCCTAGGAAGTTGATGGAACACTAGTAGCAACTCTGAAATCCCAAAAACCCACTTCTCCTATGCAGTTATGCTAGGACTACACTAGCTAGCATAGTTCCATCATAGCCACCAATATTTGCATCATTTATAGCTTTCCAAGGGTCAAAATGATGCCAAAATTTATTAATCTTCAATTCCAATCCATTGTGCTAGCCATCCAAATCATCAAGAACCCAAAACTGGTCATAAAAAACCTAGAAAACTATCTACTATCATCAACTATACTAGGGTTTATCCAAATTATGCTAGCATGCATAGTCTTGGTTGGGCCTAGTGTAGTCATAGCAAAAGGTCTCAATTTTAACTTCAAATAGTCTCCAAATGACCTCATCAAGTGGTCAAACTCACTTGTTAAACCTATAGACCTATATCATTACCTGCTAAGGCCTAAAACTGGAAACATCTAATCCTAATTAACCAATATAGATGATGTTTTACCATACATTTCCTACCTTGATTGGTTTGGCCTTGTTTCAATATGTTTTGACTTGCTTTAACCTTGGTATGCATTATTGACCTTTATTGCCCTATCATTTGATGTCATTTAGCTTCACTTTGACATCATTTGGTCCTATGCCACCAACTTTTTTTATCATTTGGTGTCACTCAACCTTGAAAAATTGGATTTGAAAACAACTTACACCATTGGACCTCATTGCACCCATGTTTTATCCTTTAGAGTGTCATTTGATGTGATTTGACCATCATTTGAGTCTCATTCACCATCAATTTGTTCATCATTTAGCCATATTCCATGTTAGTGGACCTTGGGTCTACCCTACCCAGTTTATTTTGACCTTTATGACCTTGGTTGGCTATGTGTTGATCTTGTTTGACATCTTTTGGGGGTGCTTGACCATTGTTAAGTTGTCATTTGGCCTCATTTAATCATAATTTAGCTGCCATTTGACCTCGTTTAATCACCATTTAGGTGTCATTTGACCCCATTTGGTATCATTTGGCTATCATGTGGCTTTGTTCCATGACTGTTAGCCTCTTGGATTACCCCATCTACATTATCCTATCCCCTATGACCTTTGTTAATCATGTTTTAGCCTTGTTCAACCTTTGATGATGATGCTTAATCATCATTAGACTATCACTTGGCCTCAGTTGATCATCATTTGATCCTGGTTTAGCCTCATTTCATACTCTTTAGCCTTCGATGCACCTTTCCTAGCTTTAAATTTCCTTATTTGACCTCCGCTAACCATGTTTTTCCTTTAATTAACATCATAGGATAGAGTTTGATCTTCATTGAGCCTTCTTTGGACTTCATTCTATTATCATTTGGCCCTCATTTGACCTTATTTAGCCTCTATTTAGCCTTATTTGTATGCACCTTTCTCTAATAACCTTTAAGTGGTCCTTTTAAATCCTATTTTGCCTTTAGTTTACATATTTTGGCTATTAATAAAGTAATTAGCTTTATTTTGACATTAATTAATCATTTTATCACATAGGTATCTCTTAATGTGATTATGGTTCATATGCAGGATTGAAGTGTGGACATCTAGGAGCAATTCAATAGGCCTTTAAGTCTAAGTGGATCTCATGGTAAGGTTGAATAATGCATTAGCCTTAATTGCCTAGATCTTGAGCTTGAGGGTCTTGTTGACCACATAGCCTTAATAGAGAATACTATAGAGTGGCCTAAAGACCTTTTTAAAATCCTTTTACTTGAGGTTGGTGATATCATCGAGGACTCACTAGTAGAGGTTCTTATCACAACACATAGTGATGAGGAGAAAACACTAAAATTGAGTTCCTCATTAGAATTTCAATAGGCTCAAGACATCACCAAGGTTCTCTAGGATAACATTAAGGTATTTGCTTGGTCATATGAAGATGTGCTAGGTCTTGACCCATGCCTAGTGCAACATAACATCATACTCAATCCTAGTATTACACCAATTAAGAAAAAAGTTTGCAAGATTAGGATAGATTTAGCAATGGTAGTTTGTGATGAAATCACAAAATTATAGAAAGTTGGTTTCATTAAAGCTGTCAATTATGTCAAATGGGTGTCCAACATAGTGGTAGTCCATAAGAAAAATGGAAGTATACATATTTTTATTGATTTTCAAGACTTAAATAAGGAAACTATCAAAGACAATTTCTCTTTACCTAGTATTAATCAACTTATTGATACTATGGTTGGGCATGCCTTATTATCTTTCATGGATGGATTCTTGGGATACAACCAAATTAGGATTAACCTACAACATCAACTTTGTATGATGTTCATAACCCCTTGAAGTACCTTTTGTTACACCATGATGTCCTTTGACCTAAAGAATGTAGGAGCAACCTACCAAAGAGTGATGATGTATATCTTTATGACTATATGCTAGGATTTCTCATTAACTATGTAGATGATATAGTCATCAAATCCAAAATTAGCAATGATCATTTACATGAGATTGACCATGTGTTGAAACAATGTCTTAAATATGAGCTTAGGATTAACCCCAAGAAGTGTGTCTTTGGTGTCAAAAATAGTAAGATGCTTGGCTTTGTAGTATCTGAAATGGGAATACACATTAATCTTGATAAGGTTAAGGCCATATCCAACTTGATAGCACCAATCAATCTTAAGGAGCTCTAGGGATTGTAAGAAAAATTGCAATTTATTCATAGGTTTATTACTAGGCTTATGGATAAGTTACAACCCATGAAACACTTACTTAAGAAAGGAGGTCACTATAAGTGGATGGCTTAATGCCAAGAAGTCTTTGAAAACCTTAAGTAAGGATTGGCACAATTATCAATGATCTATCCATTGTAAGAGGATAAGCCTTTTTATATCTACCTTACTATCTCTAACACATCCATTATTTCTCTACTTTGTCAAAAATGAGATGATGGAGTAGATCTTCCCATATACGACGAGAGCCATGCATTAATTGCCCATGAGACTTGATACACTAAATTAAAGAAGTGTTGTCTAGCCTTGGTCTTCTCATTGAAGAAGTGGTAGCACTACCTCTTTAGGAGCTAGGTCAATGTCATCTCTAAGGATAACATAAAGCCATAATGACCAATATCTATGAAAAATATTTGTATTTCTCATTGGAAAGCCATGATAGCCAAATTTTACCTCTATTACATTTCTCAAGCATCAACAAAAGGCCAAGCAATAGCCACACAACTTACTGCTTCATCGGTAGAAGAAAATGCAACCATAGATCTTGAATTACTTGACAAGCATGTCAACATTGTTAACAATGTACTTGAGGGAATTAGGTAGTCATGCACTTTGATGAAGCTTCAACTATCCATGGAGCTAGTGTTGCTACCATCATAATAATCCTATCTAGTGAAAACCAAGCCTTTGCTTACCATTTCGAATTTTCATGTACCAACAATGTAGCAAAGTATGAAGGATTAATCAAGGGAATGATGGTAGCTCATGATCAGAGAATCAAGTGCCTAATGATTAAAGATGATTCATAACTTATGGTTAACCAAGTAATAGAGGTTTATGTAGGTAAAGCCAAGCATTTGCAATCTTATTGTGACTTAGGAAGAAACTAATGCAACAATTTATAGATGTTAATATCCAGCATGTATCCTAAATTGAGAACATGCTAGCTGATGTCATTACAACCTTATCTCTCAGTGTGACTCCTGATGTGTTTAGTAAGTTACCTACCTTAACCATGAACTATGTCATTTCCATCACATAGAACACTAAGGATAACTTTTTAGCCTCCATCAATACTACCCCTTCATGAGAATGGTATGACGATATCAAGTTTTACCTCATGCACTATGAATCTCCACAAGGCCTGACTACTACTCAAAAGGATGTTATATATAAAATATCAAAACAATATGTCATCATAGGAGATAACACATTATGCAAACAGTCTTATGATGGCATATTGTTAGTGTGCTTGGGAAAAATCAAAGCCCTCATAGTCCTTGAGCAAGTTTGTGAGGGTATATGTGGAAGACATATAGGACCTAGAGTCATGGCTGCTAAGATTAGATGACTAGACTATTAATGACCTTATATGGAAAATAATTGCTTGTAGAAGGTTAAGACCTATGATACTTGTCAATGGCATAGAAACCTAATACATGTGTCACAAACAAAGTTACATACTACTCAGATAACTTGGCCATTTAGTGATGGGGGTTGGATATCATTGGACCTATAATTCCTAAGTCTTCCATAGGGCATAACTTCATCATCATTGTAGTTGAATACTTCACAAAGTGGGTTGAAGCTATTCCCCTAAGGAAGACAGTGTCTCAACAAGTCTGTAGATCTATACTTGATAACATAGTATCCCGTTTTGGCATACCTATGAATATAGTCATGGATAATGGACCATAATTTAGTAGCCAATACATGAAAGCCTTTTGTCAAGACCTAGGCATTAAACATTATTTTTCATCACTACATTACCCTCAAGCTAATAGACAAGATGAAGCTAGCAATAAGGTCATCATAAACTTGCTAAAATAGATGTTGTATAATAGTAGAAATAAGTGGCATGAGTGGATTGTCCATGCACTTTAGGCCTATCAAACAACCTATCAAAATGCAACTGGTGTAACTCCATATAGCTTGGTTTATGGATCCAAAATTAATTTCCCTCTTGAATTATAGGTTCCATCACTAAGGGTGGCTCTATCGAACTTCATCAATGATGAATAGAATAAGGAGCTACATACCATGGACTTGGACGTGGTGGAGAAATAGGTATGAATGCTTACTCATATCAAGTGATACTAGGAGAGGTAGAAGTAACAACACTACCATGATCTAAACAAATGAAAGATCAAGAAGGAAGACCTAGTCATCAAGGTTATCCATGAGCATGTAGATGAGTTCTTAGCTAACTAGAAAGGGCTTTTCTTGATCACCAAGGCCTATGGCAATGGAGCCTTCAAGATAGTGGACATGGGTAGAAATGAATTGGCCAATCTCATCAATCATTCCTATCTAAAACCTTATCACATCTAGTACATTTTCTTGGTAGGTACCAACATCGACATACATGACCATAGTAACTAATAACAAGTGCTCCAGTATTCATTTATTTACCTCTTTTTTCATGACAAATGGATTGAAAAAATTTGTAACATCTATAATGCAAAATGTAGATCCCTTTTGGGTGTGGAAATTGTGATCTTCAGTGGCTTGGTTTGCTAATTCTTTTATGTATTCCTATGAATTGTATTGTGACAACATGATTTCTTTGTCTTTTTTTGTTGTTCTCTTGGAGTTGTGCTTGTAGGATAAAGCTTGGAGTCATTGTGAAGATGCAACTCATTGTAGTAGCAAGTCACTTTGTAACCTCGATGTGCAAGATTTGGTGACTTTATGCTACCGTACCAAGAGTGCTTATTTCATGATCCCCATCATTGCTCTTCTTAGAATCCAATCCCATAGCCTAATTATGCATTCCTCATCCTCAATGAAAATGGTAATGTATGTTTGACACTAATGCATTATGTCCAGTTGACATCTCGTTCATCATGCTCCACCATCAAGTCTATTGAATGTAACACATCTCATTCAACAAGAAAACCAAATAAAACATAGCCTTATCAATGAAACAAAATGAAGGTTTTATCCTTTAACAACAATGGTGAAGCAAATTTCAAAGAAGCCAAATGACCAATGAGGATCAAAAGACAAACCAATGGCTCCAAAAATGAAAAGGGAGAAGCCTAATAACTAAAGAAACCTTGTAGTGAGGTGTTGGTTCCTCAAAAACATTACCAAGTAACCAACACCTCAAATCACAAAGCCTTAATTGATCATCCAACATTTTAGTGTTATATCATAGCCATGATGTCAACCTGTGGAACTTACTATTAACCCTCATGACCATTTCTTTGTGCAAAAAATGTGACCTACAAATTTTATAACCTCATCATAGTCTTATCCCATTATCACAAGCACTCTTTAGTATGATTCACCATTACAAGATCGAGCATAGAGAGGAAACAATGGTGATGTGCTTACAGTGGTGTTTTGTATTCTTGTCAATGTCTCGTGGGTCAATCCTCCAAACGTCAAAAAAAGAGGCCAATGAAACATAACTTAGAAAATTCATGTTATAACATGTAACCTTCACCATCCAACTTGAAGTAAGATTTTATTGTAAATGTAAGGTTGGTAGTCTGTGAGCTACAATCTTGAATACTTAACTTTTTGGGATTGAAAAATGCCTCATAAGTTACTACTGCCTTACTCCCTAAGTGGAAAAAGCAATGTATGGCCAAATTTGGGCTTGGGAAAGCTAAAAATGCCTTGGGGACTACCAAATTTAGAATTTTCATGGGTTTTTGATGGGGTATAGCCTCAACTATGCTAGAACCACCTACAACCAGTGTTGGTGGTGTTGGATTTTCCATTTGTTAACAATTCCTAGTGTAGTTGTTACAAAACCCAACGTGGGAGCTGCAAGGCTAATGTTGGAGTTAGCTTTTTCATTTTCACAGCAAGGGCCAATGTAGTCATGATAATTTTTAGTCGTGGTAGCATGGCCAATGTAGTCATCTTAAATTTCCAACAATCTTCACATGGCTAGCATAGTCACCACATTTCTTAGCCAATTCCAACAATGCTAGCATAACTCTCCAAGGCTAGCATAGTTAATGTGAAGCCAGCATAGTGACAAAATTTCATTTACTATTTTTAGTATCTTGGATGTCAAAACTTGACATAAATGATTAGCTATGCTAGGGATTATGGCCTACAACACCTGCAAATGACATTAATCTATTTGCAATAATGGAAAAAATTTGTAGCCCAAATTTAGTAATTTGAAAGCCTATAAAAGCCAAAATTAAACAGTTCTTTCAAGTTTTGGAACATTTTTGCAATCATACCATTGTAGAAAACTTGAGTACATAAAACACATTTAAGCATTTTGCAAGACTATTGGAAGTAGTTGGCATTTTCTTGAGCACTAGAGGCTTTCAACATAGTCCCTTTGCCACCAAAGTTAAACACCATTGTACACACTATTTACACCCAAAAGTTATAGACTTGAGAAAAAACCTATAAGAGGCTCTTGACAATTGGAGTTAGGGAGTACCTAGATCATGGAGTTCAATTGAAAAATACAACCTACAAACTCCAATAGGCTTCAAACTATATTCAGACAAGCTTCTTATGTATTTAGAGACATAATCTATACTCTTTGAACTCTACACATTGAGCATTTTGCTATTTTTAATAAATTTTTCCAGTTCATTCATTCTGTATATTTTATTCAACTTTAGTTTTGTGTTTACTTTTATTTGAATTTGCAATTTTATTTTTATTTTTTCATTTACATTTTGCAAGTCCCTGGGTGATTGGCTAGACCATCCAGGGTACCTTGAATCCTCTTTCTCAAAGGCCTTTGGAATTCAAGGTCAAAAACTATTTCTGCATCCAAGATCTTTGGTTTTCCTCCAGCGATCAAATTTTTTAGGTGTAACATTGGGAGGACTAGTCCATGGATTATTTTTTATGGGTTCATAATACCAAACTTCATGAGTGGAGGGATCACTTTAACCCCTACTTCCTTGTTTACATGAGTTTACTTCTTGAAGGGTGGGAGAGTTGGTGTAGGGACACCTCTTTTGATTCTCTTGTATTTTTCCATATAGTTTGTTTTTTATAGATTTTAAGCTCTTAAGAGATTTCTTGGAAGTTCAAGAGATGTCTTGGCTAAGAGTTAAGCTTGCAAGAGACATCCCTAACTTAAGAGAGATGTCTTGGCTAAATGAAAGTCATCTTGGATGAGATATCTTAGATGTTCGTGAGACATCTTAAACTTACATGAGATGTCTTAGACATTATTAAGCCATCTTAGAATTACATGAGATGTATTAGGAATTGATGAGACATCATAGCTGAGATGTCTTAAGAATGTGTGAGACGTCTCAAGGAATTTGAGGTGCTTTCTAGCACATTTTTAGGTACTTAAGACACTTCTAGAAAATTTCAAGTGTTTTTTTGGTAGAGTTTTAGGAGCTTTCTGGAAAATTTGTGGCACCTAGAAGACATCTATCAAATTAAGGAGACATCTCACTTATGAAAGAAGATGTCTCCCACACTCATGAGACATCTCTCTTGAAAGTCAAATTTTAGTGGGAGAACATTTCCCTAGGTTTTTTTCTTTGGTTTCTAACAAATATAGATTGTTCATAATTATAATAATAGAGAGTTAAAAGAGGAGATGTGATAAAACTCATGTATGAACTTGAGCAAGAGAAGGGAGAACACATTGAGTAAGTGCATAGAGGTTGTAAATTCAAGGTCAACTTTGTAGGCTTGCGTGTTCTAGTCTTGCTTGGGAGTTGAGATCTTAGTCATAGGTTATGGAACAAATTCTCTATTGATTGGGACTTACATTGAGAATGACCATTGTATGGTTATAGAGCCTCCTGTTGTACAACAATGTTTGAGTGTTTTGAGAGGTTTTGGATATTTTTTGAGTTTTCAAAGTCCCATTGTAATATTTTCTTTTGAATAATTGAAGATATCTAGTTTTCTTGTTTTATAGAAAATAATTTGGCATTTTATAATATATGGATTTAGAATTTGAAGGTGATTTAATGCTGGAGTGAACCTACTTTGTTTATCATGATGAATGCCTTTTTTTCATTTGCATTCCTTCTAGAAGTCATATCCCATGTTTGCTATAAATCTTACAATGTAACATTTTCTAAATATTTCCTCATGTAGAAACCTCTATTTACCAATTTTTCAAGTATTTCCAAAGGATTTTGGTAATGGAGACTTGTAGAGCTTCTAGATTAGATTTCTGATCTTTGCCTAATATTTCATACTTCTTATTAAATACTTATTAGTGAATGAGTTGTATAATCGATGCATTGACTTGCAATTAGAAGGCTTCAAATTATGTATTTCCTACTATAAATCAACCTTTATAGAAGGTGATTCTTAATATTTGAAAAGAATAATCCTTTTACTTGTTATTATACCATGAGTTGTAACATCCTACATGTGCATCCTAAGCCAATCTTAGGATGGATGAGATAATGAGAAAAATATAGAGAAATATGATAACTTACGTAATGTGAATAGGATTTATATGTCATAGTAGAAGGATTATCATAACCTAAAAATTTGCAAAGGTTTAATTATTTAATTTAATGCATGTGATTAATTCTTTATTGGTATCAAATGCATTTCAATATATTAGCTCTAATATTCTTAGTTAAATCATAGGATTAAATTACCATTGTTACTGTTATTATTATTGTTAGTTTTCTACATAAATATATGCAATAAATTTGCTAGGGTATTTTGTTAAAGTTTTGTATCCTTTGTTTTACTACTACTGGAACTATATCATAGATCTACTATATATTTTATGATTAAATGTTAATATCCAATTATCCCATAGAGTTTTTGTTTTCTTCATTTATTATGTCTTTACAAGTATTTGGCTATGCATATTTTAATCCTTATGCACATTCAGTTATGTATATTCAATCTTTAGTATGGAGATTTAGTTATGCATATTTATGCTCTATTATGCATGTATAATTATGCATCTTTTATTTTTATTATGCACATATGATTATATAATACTCTAGTCATGGAGTAATTTTGGACCAACCATATCCCTTGTCACTTTTTATCATTAAACTAGAATTCAGAGTTACTTATTAATTATAATTAAATATTACATAAATAAAATTTGTTAAGAAATTACTTGAGGATGATGTCTGATGAGCGATGAGGTATCCTTATGCTCAATCATACGAATATGAGCATGTACGCATGATCCGGTTAAACTCCATAGATGGACTAGTTGTGGCTCCTAGATAGTTACATGTTGATTACAGTTCATTGTCTTCCCACCTGGACTAGTAATTACTTTGTCACATATGGTTTAGTCCAGTGTGAGGTGTATGATGTGATTTTTAATACTATGCTTACTTCTAAAGACAATGAGAAATAATTTAAGTAAATTGATAGACAATGGAAAATAAAATATAAGCTAGCCTAAGTGCAATGAGCATCCATCCTTAATCATTCATACACATGTTGGACTTTGAGTACTATGTCTGGGATTACGAAGCGCACATCACTTGAAGCACTACCTAATATACTAATGGGTTACCATGCAGTGACACTTAAATGTTCATGATTAAGACGTACTCATTTTGTGTTATAAAAAAATAGTAAATGATGATGAAGAAATATAAACTAAGAAAATAATAAATAATAATTAATAATTAAAGCAAATAAAAGCTAAGTGAATGTTGAAATGATGGAGTAATCTCAATCTTTATTGCCAGTTGTGTGTGTGTCCAAGTATGTCACACTTGAACAAAGGTTCTGTACAATTACAAGAATCACACTACGAGCATGCACTTGGAAAAAGAACTGAAAATTAACAAAAAGACTCTTGACTTCTAATGACTAGCTCATGAATTACCAATGGCCTTCTTGTGTGCCTAAATGCTATATTTATAGCCTAACATAGGAATCATGATATTTTGTATACAATATTGTTACCCAGGTGGTGATATCATGTACCCGATATCGGGGCCTAGTAAACCATGATTCATCATATCCTCACAATAGAATAACAATTCGTCCTCGAGTCAAAAAAGAAAAATGAGAATGAGTTCATTTGATTGCACAGTGGATAGGTATGGGATTATGGACTAACTATGAATTATCTCATGTCGTAGTGTGGAATTAAACAAAACAAAATTGGGACACCAACATAGTATACAAAGTACAAAATTGTTGGAACTCATGTGGTTCCTGGTGGTGGTGGCTCCTCCATGGGCCTCTTCCTCTTATTTTGTTCTTTAGGCTTTGGAAATGGATATCTTTGAAGGAGTGCTTGAAGCTTTTCTTCTTCGGTTTAGGGATCATGTGTCATCCATGCTAATGTTTCAATATTTGATGGGGTCAGCACCTCCCATGGACATGGTAGTTGCATAAACATCTAATTGGCTTTAATGTACCAAGCAGCAAATAATCATCATTCCTCCTCATAAGCTTTGGCTTTTTCTCTACATTTTTGATAATCTATGAGCCGTTGAGCCAAATCTACTGTGACATCTTTCTAACCTTGGTAGCTGGCTTTTACCACCTCCATTTTAGAATTTTCTACCTCTAATTTTACAGTGTCTTTTTGTGTTCAGCAAATTTTGCTTCATATTTGGTGTATATGGTAGCTACATGCTTTTCCAACATTATCCTTGGGCATCTTGCTATTAACATGGCCAAGTTGGCATACCATAGGTTTGCCAACTTCATGTATTTAGTGAGATTCTAGATCTACAAGTCCCAACTCTTTAGTTCTGCTTGGTTGGCAAAGGCGTAAGTGTCCAATATGGCCCACCAGTTAGTGTTTTGAGCACTAAAAGTGTTGATATGGGTCTTAGCTATATGGATTTCTTTTTTAATGATCTGCTTGTACATCCCCACCTAGTCCTAGAAATGTTCCTTCATTTTTTCATGCACTTATTTCAATGGTCATCTTCTGACAGATGGTGCATACCTGCTTCATTGAGAGGGTTTTTTTTTTCTTTGGTTAAGTAATTCATGTCTTGGTTGACCCTTATTAATTATTCTCACATTTGCTAGAAATTCTCCTCAAGAACATTCTTTTGTTTTTCAGTTGTGGTCAACCAAAGATTCTTGGTATTAAGAAGTTTATTTTCTTCTTGTAAGGCCTTGAGTGCTTTTGTATGTGCATACGTTTGGGCTTGTGCTTTCGAAGCATCCCAATTAGCCTTCTCCTTTTTTATTGCTAACCTTTTATTCTCTTCTAACAATTTATTCAATTAATCCATCCTAAATAACTCTAGTTGGTCAGCTGGGATAAGTTGGAATAGATCCTACTATGTAGCTTGTAAGGCAACAAACTTCTCCTGAAGTCTTTTCAACTCATCTTTTTCTTGTTTGTCCCTAACCTTAGCCATAACCAACTTCCACTTTGTGGAAATGAGGTCTGATTATGCTACTATGACATCTTGGGGGATGTCAAACAAGGATGTCATTACTTGTCCTATTTGTAGCAACTAATCTAGAGCATCCTCATGTTTTGCAGGAGTCATTGAGGGAGTAGCAAGCCTATGTGAGATTCACTAGTGGCATAACAAAGATGTTAAATGATTCTTTGATGTGGTCTGCAATCACTTCTACTAATCTAGCTACATCCTAGTGTTGCATGACCACTACTGTGGTGCCTTCACTAATTTCTAATTGCACTTGAAAAGATGTAGCATTTTTAGAGATCTATTGTGACCAATGTGATTCCCCTCCTCTTGTTTGTATGAAAACCTCATCCCATGCATGATCAATTAAGATTATGGGATGTACGGCATCATCAATTACCTTGAAGAAGTTGGCCTCATCATGACTTCCCTAGTTGACCATTTTTGTGATGGCCCTGAGATGGCTCATCGACGATCGGTAATCTTGTAGTGACAGTGTGGTTGGTCTTGTTGGCTTGTGGGCTACATTGTGGACCCTACTTCCTATTGTCGACTAGGCCTTGTGTTCAAAAGTTAGTTAGGCTCTACTATTTGAGGTGCAATGGGCCCAACCATCTGCTCTTGTTCAAGCTTCAATGTTTCACCAACATCTTTCCTTGGTGCTAATGGCTTTAATAATTCAGCATATGAGGCATTTTGAGCTTTTCTAAGGACATCATTAGTGTACCCTAGAATTCCAGTGTGTTAGCATGGCTTCCTAATTAGATAGGGGATAGGAAATGCAAACTTCCCTATCTTACGTTCTTCGAATCACCTCAATATTTCTATTAGATATAAATGGGGTAGATTGGGATCAACCTTTCCCATTAAGATTGCGCGCCCTTTGGCCGCATAGGTGGAGATCCTATTTAGTCCTTTTGTTGGGAAGATGTGATAGGTGCCAATTTTGAAATAGACTCTCTCTTCAAGGGTGAGTTCCCCATATGGTTTTTCCTCCTTGATGTATGCCATCTTTAGCCATACTTTTTGTGCATTAGCATTGGAGCGAGTGGATAGATGAGAAACTTTGGGCCCTGTATTCAAAAGGTTCAAAACTTCCAAAATGGCCTTAGTAGAGAAATCAACTAAAATCTCACCAATGTTAGTGGTGGTGCCTTTCTCTTTATTATGCCAAAATTGGTAAGTCTCCCCCAAATACCATTCACCACTCTCCAAGAGGACAGGCCATAGTGGAGATGCTTTGAGTTGATCTCTGACTGACTTAGGGGAAAATTCGGTAAAATGTCCAAAATTGAGTTTCATGATCACTGCAGTTGATGTGGACCTTTTCCAAATTGCCTGAACACATTCTCGGAACAAAGTGAGATGTTGTCCTTGTTTAGGTGCCTTGTCTTCTCCACCTTCTACTTCCTTGGATTGTGCAATAACAGGGGTTTCTTGATGGCTGCTGAATGATTGTGCCTCCTACTTTGCATGTTCCACAGGAAGGCCTTGACCTTTGCCTCTCCTTGGGCATTTGGATGCACCTTGAGAGGGTCCTCCCTATTGTCCTTGTTTGCAAGCCATCTGTAATCACATCAGAATCAATTGTTAGTAAGGTTATTTAACAAATTTTAATTATTTTATACCTTACTCATTGCCTTTAATGGATTTTAAAATTTAATGCTTAGTATGATTTCAAAGTAAGAAATTTTCAAGGAAATCCCCCTAAAAGTTTTAATGTCAAGCCCAATTTGATCAAGTGACTCCAATAATAATTTTCATGGTTTGGTGAAGGAATAAAATTTGGTTGGAATAAGTTCTTAGCATTTCTTAAGATCACTTACCCCTATGATATCCTTCCAGCAACAAATTTTTTTGAAAAAGTTATGTACAACTTGAAGCATACCCTTCCCCCATAACTAAGTTAAACACTCTGGGTTTAAGCAGGTTTGATCGGAAGGAGAATTGAAGTGTTAATAAGCGAGATATTGATCATTAAATGGTAGGTGCAAAAATCATGAATAATTGTGGAAGAAAATTGCAACAACTCCCCTCGTGTAAACAGTTAAAAATGATATTGATGCATGCAGACCCAATACCAGGTACTCAATATTGTGTCCCTTCCAAAATAGGGTACTTAGTAAAACTGATGAATTCTCGAGTTTTCATGACAAAAAATGAAGGATTTAAGGTAAATTTAAAAGATTAGGGGTAATTTTAAGTGGTCATTAAGGCACCAAAATTGTAATAAAGTGGAATGATACAATGAAGTTCTTGAATAGGGTGAGAAAAAAGGACATGCAGTGGTGCACAAGAATGTTTAGGTTGAAATGATGATAAAGGAAAGAATAAATTTAGTAGTGTAGTACTCGGAGGGTATAAGCTGATGTGGTGGTGTGCAATAAGTGAAAATTTTAAAAGTTACACAAGTGGATCCTTCCCAAAGTAAGTTTCAATCTATCATGCCCTTGCATAACCACACCTTAAAATGTTCGTAGGCACTAGAAGGGTTAAATTCAATTTTCACTGATGTAACAAAACACACACATCTTAAATACCATTGTACTGAGGTATGATTTCTATGCCACACAAGACACAAGCTAGAAATACTTGGATAGTGGGATGAGATGAATCGTAGAAGGGATTGCAGAGATCGAGATTTGAGGTAACTTACATTGGGCATAATGAATCCCGAGTATGGGGCATGATTAAGGTATCATTAGCCTTTTACTCTAAGATCAAGACCAAGTCCATACCTCTAATCAATGACATCGCATTGTTTCATCAAATGATAGACAACCATAAGAGCATCATGATAGTAAGGCATACGATCACTTGGCATTTTTTCTAAGGAAGGAGTGATTTAAAATTCTTCATGGCACATTCTTCTTAATCTTTCCTTTGCTATTTTTCTTCTTTCTCTTTTTTTCTTCTTCTTCTAACCACTTTGGCACTTTTTCATTTCCAATGGTGATCTAGAGAAGCCACCAACCTTCAGGCATGGGTGCATGTCTTTCCAGTGGGACCCTCTAGAATAGCATTGATTTTTTTTATTGAGTGCCTTTATTACTCTTACTTTCATTTTTTGTTAGATATATAAAGACCTTAGTACAACCAAGCTACGTGCTAGCATAGATAGATGTTACCAAAGAGAATCCACAACTCCCCTTGATGTCACATCCTAGTCATTCCCTCTTAGTCCATCACTTTTTGCTATGGGCATAATTAGTAAAAAGTTACTTTAAGTTTTAATGATGACAAGAATATCATCATACCCAGAGTAGAACCTCTTATTAATATAATGGGTGGGTGGATGTTGTGGGCTTACTATCCAAATAATTAGTCCCTTGCGACTTGATAGCATAGAACAACATCTCAACCAACAAGTCACATGAATATTTTATTCATTGATGAGATTATGGTCAAAAAGATAAAATGACAAACTGAAAGATGTAAAATTAGAAAATAAAAATTGGAAAACAAAAAATTGTAAAAATAAAGAAAAGGAAAAAAATTTACTAATTCTGCTTCTAGAATGGGGGGTATCCCTCATGAATAAACCTTGGATCATGGTGAGAATTAATAAATGGAAAGTTTGGATCCATGCATGTTGGAAATATTAGGGTCCCATCATATCCAAACCATTGGGTATCTTTTGATGTGGTGGCAAGAATGTACTTAAATTGAGGTTCACACACTTGATTAAAGTAGGCATAGTGGGGAAAATTATAAGATGTGGTCATGTGATAAGGAGCTAACCCACTAAGGCACTTGTGACCATATGATGGTATGCAAGGATCGATATGTCTCCCTATGTGGTTATATCCATTGGGTTGCATGGTTGTTGGATTATTAATTGGTGACCCTAATAAGGTAATAGGAGGCATTGACTTCAAAGAGGATGGTGTATCATAGTGCTGGGCTTGTGCTGAGTTGGAGGATGCAATGGTTTCAGAACTATGTTATCTTTTTCTACAGTCATGCCTAAAGAAAGGATGATTTCGACATTGTTGAGGACTTCCACTATAGTTGATAGTAGTAGAAAAAGTAATGTTCGTGGGTTGGTGTTGTGGTGTAAAACCTTCTAGTACAATTGGTGGTGATGTAGAAGGAGGTGAAGGATGAGAATATTGAGGGCAAGAAGAAGTGTACGAAACATGAGGTGGTGATCCTGTGGGAGAGGACATGGGTTGATAGTACTCGGGAGAATGATAACAATGAGGTGAAGTAGAGGATGTCGACCTAGTTGGGGAAATAGGGTGTTGAACATAATAAGCACTTGGTGTTGGAGCATACAAAGGTTGAGGCTAGTTTGGCAATGGTATCCCCCACAACTAGGGGTTTTGCCATTGTTGTTGAACATAATACTTCTATATGAAATCTAAATGTAGCATTCTCCCCCAATGCTCATGTAGATGTGACAAGATTGGGCATTGGTCTTTAAGGTGATCATATAGGCAAACATCGCATTGATACTTTTGATTTGTGTTTGGGCCCCTATCCTTATTTCTTTCAACCTTTCTTTCTGATCATCACATGGTCTTCTATCCTATTTCTCAATTTGGCAGCATCTGTTTGTTCTATGTGTTAAAGTGATTGTGCATGGTTTTACCCCCAATAATATTTGCATATTCTCCACATTTTTCATGTATCCACTCCATCATCTTATTGATCCTTACCTCAATTTCATCTAGTCATTTTAGTATTGGCAAAGATGGGGATGGTTCCACCTCCTTGAGGCAAGTTGATTTCTCCTCTCCATGATTATGGACCTTTGTTACTTTAAGAGTTTGGTCCTGTTGAGATCTTTTAACATTCTTCCATTTCACTATTTCTCCTTCTTCTTTTGCTTCCCACTTAATAAGCTCTTGGAATTAGTGGGTTTGTAGTTCATATAGTTGACCTGGGGCATACATCCCTAGGGTCTCCCTTGTTTCATTATGGAGCCCATCCATGATGTGATACATTAGCCTTTCCTTGGAGAACCCATGGCATGGATAGTTGTTTATTAGTGAGTAATGTCTTTCTAAGGCCATGTAGAAGGGTTCATGTTGCCCTTATTTCCATTCTTGGATTTGTCTCCTCAAGGCTAACACTCTTGCATAGGTTTGATATCTTTCATTGAAGAGTTCTACCATTGTCGGCCAATGGTGAATTGATTTTGGTTTTAAAGACCTATACCATACTTTTGCTTGGCCAATGAATGTCATAGGAAAGAGCTTAAGTCTTTGTTGCCCATTATCAATATTGTTCCATGTACAAGAATCATATAAGGCTTGTAAATGATGTTGTGGATCTAAATCATAGCCTCTTGAAAACTTGGGGAAGCTATTTAAATCAAGCTTGGGTAGATGGCTTTCCTTACGATGCCTGCAGGATATTTGAACAACCTCTATTATATGCATTAGGCTCTTAGTGGCTAGTAGGGGTTCATCGTCACTAACTAGGTTATGAGTTTGTGAGTTGGGACGATGTTGTCTTTGTTCATGTTGGCATTCCTAATTTTTCCCTCTGGTTCAATTTTTATTTCTACATCGACCCCTTGAGGAATAGTCATTCGTGTCATGACCTAATGTTGAAGGAGTAGAGGAAGAGAGAGAACTAGAAGACTTGTCATGACTTTTGTAGGTCCCCCAATCATCCCCTAATGTGCTCTTGCTAACCATTGAGAAGGTCCTAGGCCTTACAAGCCCCCTCATTCTATGGGATGTCCCATCCTCACTAGAGGTGTTTGAGTTGGATGATAAGAGTCCTTGAGTATCATTGGGGTATCTATGAACATATGTAACTTCTACATAAGATTGAGTGCTCCAAACTTCTTCTTCATCATAAGTTATGTTGGTTCTCTAATGAATTTCCTCACCAAATTTTGCATTATTTTTATCCTATGAGAGAGACGTTGTCGTGAAACATGTGTGACCTAATTGAATTTAATTTTTGTCTGGCTGATATATTGTTAATACCTTGTTATAGTGATCTTGTATGATATAACTAATTTATATAACTAGCGTTGTCCTTGGCAACGGTGCCAATGATGAGTGGTGAGGTACCCCTACGCTCAACCATGTATGTGTGATCCAGTCGAACTCTGTAGATGAAGTAGTTATGGCACCTAGATAGTTACACATTGATCGCAGTTCGCTATCTACCCACTTGGACTAGTAATTGCTTTGTCATATATGATTTATTCTAGCATGAGGTATATGATGTGATTTTTAATACTATGCTTACTCCTAAAGACAATGAGAAATAATTTAAGTAAACTAATAGATAATGGAAAATAAAATCTAAGCTAGCCTAAGTGCAATGAGCATCCATCCTTAATCATCCGTATGCATCTTTGACTTCATGCACTATGTTTGGGATCACAAAGCACACATCACTTGAAGCACTACTTAATAGACTATTGGGTTACCATGTAGTGACACTTAAATGTTCGTGATTAAGATGTACTCATTCTGCATTATCAACAGAAATAGTAAATGATGATGAAGAAATATAAACTAAGAAAAAAATAAATAGTAATTAACAGTTAAAGTAAATAAAAGCTAAGTGAATGCTGTAATGATGGAGTAATCTTGATCTTTATTACCAGTTGTGCACGTGTCCAAGTACGTCACATTCAAACAAACGTTCTATATAATTACAAACATGACATTGTGGGCATACACTTGGAAAAAGAACTGAAAATTAACAAAAAGACTCTTGACTCCTAATGACTAACTAATGACTTACCAATGACCTCCTTCTTATGTGCCTAAATGTTATATTTATAGGCTAACACAAGAATCATGATATTTTGTATACAATATTATTATCCAGGCAACGATATCATGTACCCAATATCGTGTATCCAATATCAGGCTTGGCAAACCATGATTCATCAATGTATTACCTAGAATTTGACCTTATCAATGTGTCTAAGATGTTCAAAAATGTTAAGTTTTATCATTGGTTCACTAAAATTATAGTTATAATTTTTGAGATATCNTTGAGATATCACATTTTTAGTTTGTTAAAAATACTGTAAATGTTCTAGCATTTGAACTAGGTGATCATGATAAGTAAAGCTTAGATAAGATTTTAGCAGATGATTAGGTAGAACACTTAATAAAGATTCTATAGATTTAAACAAAATTTAATTTAGAGTCTCAATATGGATGTTATGAGTGTTAAACCTTGAGCATATTGGTTGAAGGAGATAACTTATGAATGAACTCATAAAAATGCTTTTAGAAAAAAAAAAAAAGAAGATAAAAAACTAAAAGTTAAAGATGGTTTTTGTCATTTACATGAAACATAAGGCATTTGAAATATGAAGAATAAATATATGTTATATAAATAACATATAACTAGTTTAGCTATATTTTTATAATATATATCTATTATTTGGCCAAGAGAAACTTATATATTTTACAAATTAATAAAATCTCAAATTGCCTCATTGAGAATTAATATTCATATTGAAAACCAAAATCAGAATGACTATACATTATTCAATAATAATTCTTGTGAAAATTTCTATTAATTTTATTCATAGTGTCTTTTTTCCATGGCATGGACTTTACATTGCGTGGACTTTTCATCATGTCTTACGTGGCATGTGACATGGAGGGTGACAAAATACATTCCCCCCTCCCCCCATAGCACTAGACATATTGGCCTCTTGGCAAAGAATATGTTATGAATATAACTTTTACATAATTGCCTCTTTCTTTGCCATCTTACATGTATTCACAATTTGTGTTTGCATCAAGTTTCTAATTAATGAGTCATGAATTTGCTAGCTGTGATATCACTGCTGTGATGCGCAGCAACTGTGATATTGCATCCGCAATATCATAGCCTATGCAATATTGCGTACAAAATATCACATACATGATATCACAACCTAGCCATAATATCATGTACGTGATATCACAGCTTGTCTCCTCATCTATAAATAAGAGGTAGATAGATTCGGTAATCATTTTTTCAGTTCTTAGTTTAAGTGTTAAGTTTTAAGTAGTTCTTCTCTAAATCCTTCTGTCCTAGTGTATGCCCACAGTGTGGTGATTGTAATTGTATGGCATCCTTATTCGAGTGTGACGTACTTGGACATGCACATGACCGAAAATAAAGATCGAGATTACTTCATCATTGCAGCATTCACTTAGCATTAATTATTTATTTAATTGTTATTTACTGCTTTCTTAGTTAATATCTTCTTACCCTAAACTCCTGTTAAATGCAGAATGAGTACGACTTGATCACAAGCATTTAAGTGTGATTACTTGGTAACCCAAAAGCATTTAAGTGTCATACCAAGCATTTAAGTGTAACTACTATTGTCATACTTAGTATTCAAAGATGGGTATCTCCCTAAAGCCTACCTAGAAAAGAAAGAATATGAGTTTAATCGACTAATTTAGGGATCTATGTATATCTATGATTATGATAATAGGTTTATTGAACTGTGTGAATATGTTCCCTAGGTATTACAAAATGAGGTTTTCTATATTAGAAAATTTGTAAAAGGATTAAGGCCCTTTATGAAAACCATAGTTGCAGCATTGGCTTTATATAATTATGTGGTAGCATGGGCCAAAGACATTATTTTTGATAGAGAACAAATGGAGGATGTAGCTAAAAGAGAAAGAATAAGAAATAAAGGAGGTATGATTAGAATTAATTAGGGGAAATTCAAGCAATCTAGGGGAATGAATGGTATAATTTAGTAATAGTTCTAAGGATTTAACAAACTAGTCCAACAAAAACCTATAGGATTTAATGCACCAATTTAGTTATTTAATTCCAAGATTTTACTAAGATCTAATATTTTCCTCTATTATAATAAAGTTGAGCATATTAAAAAGGAGTGTTCAAAGCTACTTTAGAAGAAGAATATTATGTAGAAAAGGAGCATAAAACCTATGGGTTTGAATCTTAGGATTATTCAAGAAAATAGAGGAGGAATTGCTAATAATTCTATGGTGATTTAGAAGAATCAAGGAACTAACAGTAATTAAGGAAGAGGTTGAAGACTTATGAATCAAGACCAGATCTATGCTATACCAAGGAAAGATATAGAAAAGTAATCTAACACAATGGTTGATATTGAAGGTATGCTTTATGCATAACCTATTCTTATTATTTATGATCTTGGAGCAAGTCATTCTTTTATTAATAGTTAAGTAGTGAAAAATTAAATTTTTCATTTAAAAAATTAGAAATTCCATTATTTTTTTGAGTTATGAAATAGAGTGGATACATAGTAGAATATAAATGTAAGGAGCTTTCACTGAGGATACAAGATAAGGCATGGAATGCAGATTTATTTATTATGAATTTAGAAGAATATGATATTATCTTAAGAATTGATTAGTTATGTAGATATAATGAGTTTATTTATTGCAAGACTAAGACAATTCAATTATAGTCAAGATATGGGAAACAAGTATTAATTGTATCTAAAGGAAGATCCATTAAGGTTGATTTGATTTCTTATAAGAATTTCATAAAAAAAATTTAGAAAGGACATATCTATTTTATGACTATTGTTAAATTTGAAAATAAGAAGGATGATATAGTTGATATTCTAGTAGTTAATGAATTTCTAGATGTATTTATAATAGAATTACTAAGGTTAATTTCAAAAAGAGAAATAGAGGTAGAGATTACTATTAAACTAAGAACAAAACCAATTTTTAAGGCACAGTATCAAATGTCCCCAATTAAGTTAGTACAGCTTAAGATAAAAGTACAAGAACTTTTAGATAAAGGTCTTATTTGACCTAGTGTTTCTCCTTAGACTACACAAATGTCATTTATGAATGATAAAGATGGGAATTTAAGGCTATGCACTGATTATAGATGGTTGAACCAAGTTACTATGAAGAAAAATATCTAATAGTATTTATTGATGATATTTTGATATATTCTAAAAAATGAGAAGGAACACGTAGAACATCTAAGGAAAGTATTACAACTCCTAAGAGAAAATCAATTATATGCTCAACTTTATAAGTGCTTATTTTAGTAAAAAGAAGTATAATTTCTTGGTTATATAGTATCAAAAGCAGGAATAATGGTTGGCCATTAAAGGCTCAAGTAATTTGAAATTAACTAATGTCTAGTATTGTAATAGAAGTGAGGAGTTTCTCAGAGTTAGGAAGTTACTATTGAAGGTTTTTTAAAGATTTTTCTAGAATTTCTTCTCCTTTAACTAAGTTATTAAGGATCATTCATTTTATTGGACAAAAAAGTGTGAGCAAACATTTTAGAATTAAAGAAACATTTCTCATTGGATCCTATTTTAGCATGACGAACCCCACGTAAACCATTAGATCTATATATTGATGCTTCAAATGAAGGATTAGGATGCATCCTCATGTAAGAAGGACATTTTATTACCTATGATTCTTGACAACTAAAGAACCATGAAGTTAGCTATTCCATGCATAATATGGAGTTAGTAGCTATTATTTTTGCACCAAAGAAATGGAGACATTATTTGTTTGGGGAGAAATTAACTTTATGGATAGATCATAAGAGTTTACAATATCTTATGATCTAGTCACAATTAAATTTGTGATAAAAAATATGTATTAAAATACTTGTAGATTTTGATTTTAATATTAAGTATCATCCTAGAAAGGCAAATGTAGTGGTAGATGCACTTAGAAGGAAGATTAGAAAGATAAATATCTTGGTTGAGCACATAATTTTAATGGATGACATTATTGAGAACAAAAGTTAGATACTTGGTACCAAGAAAAGATTTAGAAATTAAGTCATATTTCTTGTAATTATTTACAAAAAGGAGAAAAGGTAAAGTTAAGATTTAAAGAATATTATATGTATCAAAATTGGTAAGGTAGAAACTATTGGAAAAGGTTCATACTAGCAAATATCAAATGCATGCTAGAGGTAATAAAATATTTCAAATCTTGTGAAGGAAATATTAGTGATCTAAGATAAAGCAAGAGATAGTTGAATTTGTTTCAAAATGCTTAATTTTTTAATAAGTCAAAGCTAAACATGAAAAACTAGGAGGACTACTTCATGTTCATGACATACATCAAAGAAGTGGGAGGTTATTAGCATGGACTTGATTTTGGGATTACTAAAGATAAGAAGTAAACATGATGCTATACTAATAGTGGTGGATTTTTTAACAAAATCTTTACATTTTCTTGATACTTTCTCCACTCCAACTTGTAAGGATATTGCTACGTTATTTATCAAAGAGATTGTCAGATTACATGGGATTCCAGTTAAGATAATATTTGATAGGGATCCTAAGTTTATCTCAAGATTTTGGCAAGTATTTCAAATAGATATAGATACTAAATTAAATATAAGTTTTACTTATCATCCTTAAAATAATGGATAAATAGAGTGAGTAATTCAAGTTTTAGAAGATATGCTTTAGGCTTATAGAGTTTCATATAATGAGGATTGGGATGAAATGTTTCCTTTAGTAGAATTTACATATAATAACAATTATTAGGAAAGTATTAAAGATGGTCCTTATGAGATACTTTATTTGAGGCCATGTCGATCACCATTTGTTGGACTACTATGGAAGATAGAATTTAATTAAGCATAGATTTGATTAATCAAACCACATATCAAGATTGCATAGTTAAAGGGTATATTAAGACTAGTTAGGATAGATACACTAAGTATGCTAACTTCAAAAGAAGACCTCTTGAATTTTAATCTAGTGATTATGTCTTCTTGAAGGAGTCTCTAATGAAAGAACTAATGAGAATTTGGTAAAAAGTTAAGTTAGCTCTAAAATATGTAGATCCATTTGAAATAGTTAGGAAGATTGAAAAAGTATCATATCAATTAGCCTTGCCATCAAGTTTAAAAGGAATCCATGATGTCTTTTATGTTTCTCTCTTAAAAAGTATATTCCAGATGAAAGTCATGTTATGAAATGGGAAGAAATAGATTTGCAACCAAACATTACTTATCAAGAATATCTCATAAGAATTATAAATAGAAAAGAAAGATAACTACAGAGTAAAGTAATTCCTATAGTAAAAGTCCTTTGGGAGCAACATGGAAATCAATAGGTAACTTGGAAAACTAAATGAGGTATGAGAACTAAATTTTCTTAAATTTTCCAAGAGGAAAATTCTTGAAGAAGAAAAGGATGTCAAACCTAAAAATTTGCAAGGTTTAATTATTTAATTTAATGCATGCGATTAATTCTTTAATGATATGAGATTAACCTCAATAGATTAGCTTTAATATTATTGGTTAATCATATGATTTTATTACCATTTTACTATGATTACTATTTTTATTGATATTGTTATTAGTTTCCTATATAAATGAATGTA
Organism: Gnetum montanum; assembly: GCA_015680685.1. Lineage (NCBI taxonomy): Eukaryota > Viridiplantae > Streptophyta > Gnetopsida > Gnetales > Gnetaceae > Gnetum > Gnetum montanum. The sequence goes on along the minus strand of MNCI01018959.1, from coordinate 10,554 downwards.
ATCTAGTTGCTAAGGTATTTTGTTAAAGTTTTATATCCTTTATTTCACTACTATTGGAGCTCAGTCATAGATTTACTATATATTTTATGATTAAATGTTGAAATCCAATTATCCCATAGAGTTTTATTTTTGTCATTTATTATGTCTTTACAAATATTTGGCTATGCATATTTTAATCCTTATGCACATTCAATTATGTATGTTTAATCTTTAGTATGTAGATTAAATTATGCACATTTATGATTTATTATGCACATCTAATTATGCATCTTTTATTTTTATTATGCACATGTGATTATATAATACTTGGTGCATGGAGTAATTTTGGATCCTAACCCTACCTAGACCATATCCCTTGTCAATTTTTGTCATTAAAATAGAATTTGGAGTTCATTTTTCATTATCATTAAATATGATATAAATTGGCTTTGTTAATGAAGTATTTTAGGATAATTTCCTACCTACAATTTGACCTTTCCAATGTGTCTAGGATGTTTAAATAAGTTACTTTGACTCATGGTTCACTAGAATTAGAATTCCAACTTTTGAGATATTACCTTTTTAGTTTATTAAAAATATCATAAAAGTTTTGACATTTGAACTAAGTAACTATGATAAGTGAAACTTAGATAAGATTTCAACAAATGATGAGGTAGAGCACTTAATAAGGATTTTGTAGGTTCAAATGGAATTTTATTTGGAGTCTTGATGTACATGTTATGGGTATTAAACCTTGAGCATATTAGTTGAAGGAGAAAAGTTATGAATGAACTTATGAAAATGATTTTAGAAAAGAAAGGTAAAAATTAAAATTCAAAGATGATTTTCCCCTTTACATGAAAACAAAATATGAAGAATAAGTATATGTTATATAAATAACATATAAAAATGTTTTGCATATAACTTTTACATCACCATCTCTCTTCCTCTCTCTCTCTCTCTATGCCACCTTTCCTATACCCACCATTTATGTATACAACAGGTTTCTAACCAAAATAATGTTTCATCGCACTTTTCTTAGAAGTTGGTTTCTTCCATTTATTCTTCATTTTGAAGTGGATTTTAGCCCTATTCCTTCTATTCTTCTCCTTATAAATAGATTATGACCTTTGATACATCTCATCTTAGTTTGTAGAGGGTTTCTAGTATGCAAAGTTAAAGGTAATTTTGGGAATCTTGGTGAAAAAGAAAGAAAATAAAAAAATTCTAAAAGTCCTACTAGCACAAGTAAGAAAGCTCATTTTATTTTCCTTTTCATGTGGTTTCCTCATATTATTGTGGATTTTCTATTCTTTCTTTCTAATTTTTTCTTTTCTGTTATTCTTCTACAAATTTAATTATTATGTTAAGATTTTATCAAATTTTCATCATTTTGGGATTTTTTTTATATAAAAATCAAAAGTTTAATATTTTCCAAACCATTTTCTACCTTTTGGTTGAATTTCTAGAATTATGGAAACTTTCCCCAATTTTCTTATCACATATTTTATGATTATTTTGGATTAGCTCTTGATATAAATATGATTTTGAGAGAATTTTTGTGAAGTTTGGGTTATTATGGTTTTTTTGGCTATTTTGGACATCTTTTGGATTTTTGGAATAAAATAATAATATTTATGTGACTAATTTTTCTAAATTGATAGTAAAAGTTGCAAATCTTTTAGATGCTTCCATCTCCATGTAGTAGTGGAGTTTTCTTTAGTGGGACCCACTCCATAAAAAAGGTTTTTAAATGGATTTCCTACCTTTATTTTGATTCATAAGTTTGTGTGAGGCTAGTAAACTAGATGAGACCATGCCACTAAGTAGCCAAGTCTAGTGGTGTATGGTGAGGCATAATCAAGACCTATCCTTCTAATGATACATGTGCCTTAGTTGTTGAGGATGTTACTAGTGATTTTGGCCAAGAGGCCAACTCATCTGATTTGTTGCCCTCCAAGTAATAGGATAAGGGGGGAGAGGGGAGTGGATTTGTTGCCCTCCAATTAACACCCTCCACATCATGTACAATGTAAGATCCCACGAAATGGGAAAAAACTTGAATTGAAGAGCCACACCTTTTTGTATTCCTGTTGCCCAGAATGTGGACCAAAGAGCCATAGCTTTTTGTATTCTCGCTGCACACATAAAAAGGCCAAATGCAATCAAATGTAGAATGGGAATGGGAATGGAAATGATAATTTCATTTCCATTCTGTCTTTATCTCTATCTACAACTACTGCTGTAGGCCACCTAGCCCAACCGAACCAGCTTCAATGACACTAGCTTTGGAGCTTTGCTGGAGTGCTAGAAAGGCACCTACGATGGTGGCCCATGCTTCAACTATAATAACAAGCTCACTGGCATGTTCTTCTTCAACGAAGGCAACAATAAGGTAGTAGGCCAGTCAGCCCTTGCTACATCCTCCCTCAACACCGAGGGTCATGACATGCACACATCATCAACAATCATTGGCAACGTTGTGGTTGACGTCAGTGTGCTTGGCTATGCCAAAAACACTACCTGCAACATGGCTTGGCTTGCACAGATTGCCATCTACAAGGTCTGGTAGGACTATGGCTACTTTAGCTTCGACATCCTTATGGCCATGGATTCCACTCTTTCTGATGGCATTGACATGCTTTCACTCTTGCTTGGTGACAACCCGTAGTAGTACTACACTAACAACATCATCATTGACGCCTTCACCGCTGCAATCCACTGCCACGTCTTTGTCACTTGCTTGACTAAAAACTCTAAACACATCACTGAGATCACCTCAAATCTCATGCCTTGGATCATGACCATCGTTGCTAACACCTTGACCGTGACTTCCTGGCCATCACGATGCTCATCGATGGCAGTGAGTACATCGGAACCTCACTCTACTATGGGGAATTGCTACTAGAAGATCCAAATCTCACAATCATCTATGCTAGAAACACCAGCCACGATGGCAACAGAAATGCGAACTTCTACACCTGTGGTAGCTTGGACCTCAGAGGTAGAGGAGGTGTAAATCATAATACAATTTTTGTTATAATAGCTAAAATATCTCTTCATTTAGGTTTCTTTTTTTTTGATAAAATTTATATAGGAATTAGGCCAATATGTTTCTTGAGTAGCTTTGTCTGAATGTATGTTTTAAGCATGAAATTTTGTAGGCATAGGCAGGATGAGGGGTAGAGCCAGAGACATTTGAGAAAGGATAGTAATGGCTACAGTTGAATTTGCAACTTGAAGGAAAGGGTCTTCTAAATTTTTTGTGTCAATAATAGCCTTTGGTTATTGGAATCTCTTTATAGAAACAAACTTTCTACTAGTATTTTTATGTGTGTTTTTGTTAATTTTTTATAGTGAATTGTAATGTGTTGAACATTACATTTTGATGATTTTGTGTAATTTTCATAGTTTCACTTCAAGCTAAGCTCTTCTGTCATCAGTACTTATCATGCTTTCCTATACATTTGCATTCCCAATGCAAAAACATTTCAAATTTTGGTTCTGTTCTTTTTTCAACACTTTCTGGAGTGGTAGAGAATTCTGAAATTGTAATTTTTTGCTACTATATTGAGTAATTTGTTTTTGCTACATCATTTTTCAATGTAAAGGAAAATTTGTAAGTTTATGTTCTCTTTATCTCTTTGTATATTTTGTGTAAGTTTTATCATTTCTATGGCTGTGCTTTGAAATTCAGTAGTTACCATGAAGTAGATGCATTTAGTTGTTATGATTGTGATTGCTTTTTTGTTTGCAATATGCATTTTAATAAAATGCAAAATAATTAGCATTTTTGCTAGCACATGAAAATTATTAACCAATTTGAGATGTCGGCCTGACTTTGGTCATAATTTTAATAATTTTTCCTGCTTTTTGAGAGGATTTAAAGAGTTCAAATTTGATAATTTATTCTTACCTTCTCGCATGCAGTGAGACCTTTTTTTAATGTACATAGTCTTTGATTGATGGAATCTAATGGATGATATGGTTGTTAACCTGGTAAATTTTAAAAACAAGAAATTTTACATCTTTGGCAGCCTAGACCCAAGGAAAATCTTTGGTAAGATCATGCTATGATGATCTTAGCCAATGCCGAGGAAACTGGCAACAAGCTCTCCACCGACACACATGTCTTGCCATAATCATAAATAACCAATTATTTATAAATCTCCCCTAACCAAAGAGTCATTGCAAGGAATTCAATGATTATATTTATCTCAGTTATTTATAATCTCGGTTATATATAATGATATATTTATAATCATAAACATAAATGATTATATATAATGATTATAAACACTTCATCATAAATAAAGTTAGTCATTTATAATCATTTCATTATATATATCTTATGGATAATGCTAACTGAAATATAATCATTATGTGTTAGCATTATGAATGAATAAATAATATCTCTAACATTATGGATTATGAGTAATATTTCATCATATCTTGGCTTTATTTATTATGAAATGTTTACCATTCAAATGAATCGTATAATCCATAATATCTCAAATTATAATTATGGATTATTGCTCTAATTATAATAATCTCATAACATTTATTAGATTCCACAATAATTATAATATAATAATTATGAATCACGTGTTAGCATCATTCATATCTTGTCCATTGTAACAATAATGTCAATATACAAAAGCCCGTGATATAATAATAACATTATTTATGCATTTGTAATGTGATTTTTTATATCTTCACAAATGAATATGCATTACAAATATATGTTGTAATGCAAATTTAGTTTGATCTCTTCGTATTCCCTCACGTGTAGGGCTCGACGTGGGTGATAATGAATATTTATTATTATAAATGTTGGGTAATATTGAATATTTATTTTTATTATAAATGATGATGGTTATGATTACAGTAATAATGAATATTTATTATTATAAATGGTGGGTAGTATTAAATATTTATTATTATTATAACTGGTGACAATTATGGTTACAGTGACAGTTACGATCATGGAAACAGTTAAGGTGATGACAGTTACATTTGTTTCATTATCTGGAGTCAAGACCATTGATTCTTTAAAGAGTCATCCTCCTTTTTATGTGCAAAGATATAGAAAGATTTCAAATGCTAAACATCTTCAAAGTAGAATTGCACAAGAAGTTCATTTTGCTTAGTTGGAGAATTAGGCATATTGAGTTCACACTTATCATTGTATTTTGCCTTTTTCTCAATCCTATTCTACAGCTCTGTAATGTTTACTACAATAATTATGCAATGTATTTCTTCATTAATATATATGAAATATATAAACTTTTATTTTAACCAATTTATGTTTACCAATATATATTATTTGAAATGCAAATAGTGATGATAACTTAAAAAATAAAAAAAATAATTAAATTCTACTCATAGCCCATGAAACTGCTACACACGAGAACTTACAGGTGTAATGTTTGTTGCATTTTCTGGAGTCAAGACCATTGATTTTTTAAAGATTCATCCTCCTTTTCATGTGCAAAGATATAAAAATATTTCAAATGCTAAACATCTACAAAGTAGAATTGCACAAGAAGTTCATTTTGCTCAGTTGGAGAATTAAGCATATTGAGTTCAAACTTATCAATGTATTTTAGCTTTTTCTCAATCCTATTATACAACTGTGTAATGTTTATTGCAATAATTGTGCAATGTATTCCTTCATCAACATATACGAAATA
>MNCI01018957.1:360725-384385 GCA_015680685.1 Gnetum montanum | reverse complement strand
TCGGTCGGTATTTCCAGCTGCCGACGTTTTCCGTCGTTACAATTCACCCTCTCCTTCCACATCTGGATGCAACCATCATGAACATAACGATGAGGATAGAGGTAGACAAAACTAGAGACCTCGACGAGAAATTTGAGAGAGAGGACAAGGGCATGAACGAAGGGAAAGTAGGGAACAATGAAGAAATCATAGGCATCATGAAAGAGATAATCATGATGAGCCCCTACTTGCAACCTGAAGTATGCTAAACATAACAGAGGTAGTTAGGATACCAACAAGGCATTTAAAAGATAGTCGAATCAAGCATTTAGACATGAACAACATCCCACACTTTGAGGGGGGATACAACACTGATCCGCAACATCATTTATAGGCATTCCATGATTCCTACGCCTTGCAAAACATAGAGAATGAGTGGCAAAAACTTAATTTATTTTCCAGGACACTCACTAAAGAAGCAGAGAGTTGGTACCGGTCCTTAGAACTGAAAACCATCAAGAGGTGGAGTGCGATGTTAGAACTCTTCAACGATAAGTATCAGACGTACTCTAGAGTGTCTAACTTGTGTAAGAAGATCCAAGGATGGAAGCAAGGAACTCATGAGCCCTTGGATGCTACCATGGGCCGCTACTATGCATTGTTACATCGTTGCCCCGACCATGGTTACACACAGCGGGATCAACTCCGCCACATCGTGGATGGGCTAAGGCATGAAACTAGAAGAACCCTTAGGACTTATGCCCAAGGGAGACTATCATAACTTAGAGCCCATGAAGTACATCTCTTGTTGGAACAAGTAACAAAATAAGAAGGTGAACTATGTAAAAGAGAGAGTGTGGAAGAATACAACCATGATCCCTCTCTTTGAAAAAAGGGAGTGAGATTTTGTGATGAGGAGGATGAGTCACCACTCGAAGAGTTGGTGAACAGAAAAACCTTGCCAATTCAAAAACTAACAACAGAAGTATCGGCCAAGATGGATCAATTATGGGATTCCTTAGACTCCAGACTTGAAACTATCTTGAAAATTGTAGAAGAGTCTAAGGAGGAACGAAGTAGTAACAAAGATAAGATAAAACGGAGAAATTCAAGCCTTGCACATAACAAGGGTAAGGGAAAAATTACTATCTCTGATGAAGTTGTAGATTCAGACACAAACGATGATGGTGGATGTGAGATCTACCACTATGACCATCCTAAGGGATGTTGTCCAATCATCTCACATCTACAAGAGTTCGGGGTGTATGCACTTAACCCAAGACTTAATCAATGGCAAACACCCCAAAGGTTACCTTATCCCCAAGGTAACCCAAGGCAGTTCCACCAACCGTTAACATACTATCCAAGTGGAACTCCACCACAACCCATCAGACAGCATCAGCAGTGGCAATACCGACAGTCATGGGGGATGCCACCGCCAACACAACAGTACCCTTACTGGCAACTTGATCCTTATGGCTATTATGTGCAGCAGCCGATCTCTCTAAGTGACTCTATGGGTCACACAACTTCCCAATGTCACTACCAAGTTTGGGAGTACTTTAGGAGGACTCCTTATCCTCCGAGAGGCACCCCACATACTTACCATCCTCCAACTCCATCCACATGTCTTCCACCTGTAGTTCCCATAACACCTCCTGCTCCAACAATGCAAAGGGAACTCCCCACTCAACTGTAGCAACGTAATGCTATGAGAGCTATAAATATTCAACCTACTACTGGTTTTGACAACTATAAAAAGAAAATACCTCTCTTCAAAACCAAAAGCCTAGACAAACTCTCACAACAACAAACGGTTGAGCCTATGTACACGCCTCCACCATCTAAAACTTCGAAGTACCCTTCAGTCCAACAACAGAGTACGCATACGGTTATGTTAACACATACCGTAACCGATTGGATCAAGGTAGGCCACCTTCCCAGGAAACTAACTAATCCTGGGAGCCCCTTAATCTATCTACAAATCATCGAGAACGCACCACATAAGGCTCTTCTTGACTCAGGTTCTGGAGTCAACCTAATTTCACGAGAAATGTATCAACCCTGGAACCTGCCCCAACTTAAGAAGAGCAACATTCAACTAGAGCTGGTAGACTAGTCCATCACCATTCCCTTGGGATTAGCGGAGGAAATTGTTATCACTATGTGTGGTTGGTCTTACCCAGCTGATTTCCTGGTGATTGAAATCAACAATAATGAAGGGGACTTCCCAATTATAATGGGAAGGCCATGGCTAAGTACAGTAGATGCGTACCTAGGGATTCGTGATCTTTCCTTACAGATATCTAAGATAAACATTTATGGAAGGATCAAGAAGAAGAAAGTTCTGTACATCACATACAGTGACTCAGAGGGTGATGACATGAAGGAATGTTCAGCATCTCTTCCATGTAATCGGTGTGCCCAGGAAATACAAATTCAAAAGTGCCTGTATGTAGCAACCACACCAGTAATAGACATCCCATGGTTGATAGCTACTAGGAAGAGCAAACTAATATGCATGGAACGAACTAAGGAAACTCATGCTAATAATGAAGGCATAGACACATTGAAATATGAGCGTCACCAACTTCCACCCGTCAACCTAAGAACATCAGTTGGGAGAAGTTGGGCACTTCTATGAAATTCAAATAAATGCTCATTATTTTGGATCTCTCCCTTACAATTCAGTCATGGGGGAGATGACCACCTATGCTAATCACTTGGGGCCCTCATTTCTTTTAAATTTTTTGTTTTACATGTTTTTATTTTACACATTTTTGTTTTACAAATTTCTTTAACTTTTCTTATTTTTGTTTTACAACATCATTCTACTTTTTCATTTTGTGTGTGTGTGTGTGATCCACCGTGTAAGTTCGTCACCCAATAAGTGTTCGGGATGATGGTATGAACTATTTTTTAGTGATTGCTAATGTTTGGTTTTCACCTTTAAGGCATGATGTTGATACTAAGGTATGTTCTTTTGATATGGAAATCAATGAGTCCACTTCATCCATCCATCCACCAGTTTCTATGGTCTCTCTTGGCTCGAAAATGTACAGTCTCTTTCTTAATAAGAAATTTAATGAACCGGTGACTGGGCACTTCTCAAAATAAGGAAGGACTCAAGGTTTGAAAAGGATATGACTTCAAGGGAACTTGATGCTTTTGTGTTGGCCATTCTCTTAGGTGCTTGGATGTTTTCTTCTTAAGTTTTCTTCCCGTTCCGATGTTACTCAATTATCAGAAGCTGAGACAATAGAAATAAGAAGTCTTTGCATGGTGTGGTTCTCATGCATAAAAACACAAAACAAGAAAAAAAATAAAGAAGAAAAGTGAGAATTCAAACCACACCCCTTAGACAAAATAATCCCTTGGGCTACAAGCATTAGTTATGGAACTAAAACAGTTCCCTCTAACTAAGGCCCTTCTCGCTTCCCATTCTCTCCCCATTTATTTCGTCGGAATGGTGGTGGCTCTTGAGGAAAGCATTCTTGTTATTCAAGGGGATGGATTAGCCGAATGCATTGATGTGAAGTCACTGGATGTGTTTGGTTTGAGGCCGGAGTTGGAATGAGATTTGCCAAGTCACATTAATGATGAAACACACAAGGGGCTGTACACCACCTTGTTCTTGGAATTCCATTCCATTCTCTTCTCTCCACCCTTCTCTCCATTATTAACCTCATTGCCAGTTGTATCATTAGTGTATATTTTTGTTGATACATTGTTTTCTTTTTGGTAAATTCTTATGGTTAATACTTTAACTCTTGTTCCAAAGGACATTCCTAGAGCCTACGAACTCTTTGAATGTGGGTTTGTTAGGACATTAAAGGCATGAGCCTACTTTGGGGAGGACCCACTGGCATTCCTATTTGGTGCATCTGTTAACTTCTTTCCCTTAACATTTTGTAGTTAATTTTATTTTGTTCATTTCCATCTTAACATCCATTTCATCGATGTCCTAGTTATCCCTTTTTCTCTATCTTTCTTATTCCTTTTCTTTCTCCATTCTAACACTACCGGAGGTTTGTGATTAGTCATGGGGGTACGAGGCCCGATTTTTTTGATTTTCTCCTAGCCCATATTTTTTCAATTTTTTTCCTAACCCCTACACCTTCGATAGTCATAATTAATACATCCACAGATCCCCAATTAGCCATAGCACAACCTAGCCAATGGACCTACACCAAAGCAAGGTATTAATTACATGATGATTCATTTACCCTTGCTAATATATGATTGTGTTGTGTGTGTAGATGGTGATCATACAACAATGAATTGGATCTGGAGCAAACACTTGGAATGGAGCAGTGTTGAAGCAGCTATGCAAGGAGCAAGATTGATGATGTGCTTACGGATGGATAACGAAAGGCGCAATCTTGGCGTTGGCAGTAGCAACACTTCTTTCTCTCTCTCTTTCTTAGCTACCAAATGAGGCCTGATGTTAATGTAATAAGGTGTACACCCTTGTTGTCCTGAACACCAGTTTTGTTGTGTCTTGTAATGATGATCCATTCACATGTCATCCCATTAGTTCCACTAAGTCAATAATCCCATACCTTACCAATATTATTGTAATGAAATCGAGGATGAGTTTTCATTTAGTCATGGGGGTATGATGGGATGTGATATCGCATGGGCCACGATATCGCGTCTAACGCGATATCGCATCCCCCACGATATCGTGTCTTCCCCTGCAATATCGCATACGTGATATCACAGTGCACCATCATATCTATAAATCAGAGGTAGCTCTCACTTATTTCCTAATCCTAGGCTAGAAGTAGGGAAACTCTGATAGATTGATCACTCCAGAGATAGAATATTTTCCATGTGTCCACAGTAGGAGTCCCAAAGTGAACGGATCTTTATTCGAGCAAACATTGTACCTGAACACAAGTTTGTGTACGGCAATAAAGACAAGCTTTTTGGATAAACCTTGCAATGCATGGAATAGGATTTTATTTACTATTATTTATTGCTTTCTCTCTCACCCTTATCTCCTAGTAATGTGGAATGAGTACGACTTGATTACGAGCATTTAAGGATGTGTACAGATAATCAAGGAACGGATGCTCATCGCACTTAGGCTAGATTAGATTTTCTCAACCCTTTCCTCCTAGTTAAGTGCCTCAGTACGACCACTTTGAGCACATGCGTTATGTGTGGTGATCCCAACAACGATTAGCATTTGGTAGCCACAGTTGCATCGATTCAAGGTGTGTACAGTATGTGGGAATGGATGCTGATGCTAGGTAGTTTAGAGTTAGTTCATTAGTTAGAGTTAGGAATTAGTCTCTCTACCCTTCAAGTCATTAGCATAGGAGATAAAACATAAAAAGCTATAAAAATCATATACCTTGGACTTACTTAACCATACACCGTGACAACTACAAGTAAGTTTGGGAAGACAATGAATGATTAACCCTAAGTGTTCCATGGGGCGTGTAGGCACTTAGTCTGCGGAGTTCAACTGGATCGCGCATGCTACACTCGTATTCGTATGGTTGAGTGTAGGGGTATCTCACCACTCATCAAACCCCAAGACCATTTTCCTTTAGCATGATCCAATGGCAAAAAAAAGGATGCCACATCAACCACACTATGGCTACATGTAACTAAGTGGTTGGCACAACACCATGGCCCTAACTTGAACGATTTTTGAAGGTGGTGCTTATGAGTTGAAGTGGTTGGCATAATCAATTAGCCTTTTGATCTAAACAAAGAATTAGAGAAGATTTTCTAATTATGGAAACATAACGAAGACATCACTATGACATAGTAGCACAATCTAGGCATCCACCCCTTACTCAAAAAAGGAAAATTTCCAAAATATGTATCGAAGAACATTAGCTTAGTTAATCTAATCCTTTATGGGAGGAAAATTTGGGGTATATTAATGATTCCTAAGATTAAAGTATTTCTTTGGATCCTTTCTCAAGGATCTTTTCTCACTTGGGACTCTTTGAAGCAATGAGCTTTCCAAGGGCCAAGTAGGTGTGTGTTGTTTAGAATAGGGATGAAATAATCAGGAATCTTTTTTTTTTTCCCTTTTGCATGTAAATCTTTGAGAAGAACTTGGAGTATGGAATCCCTTTCAAAATAATAAGTGTGCATAATAATCTATTATGCATGTCCAATTCTTGGAGGAGGCTCATATGTGAATTCCATGTAGGGCACCTTTTCTTTTGGATGCTATGAAAACATAGAAATAGAGTTTTGTTCAATGCTACAGTGCCAAATAACCTCACTTTTCTCATGAATAAAATCTTCACTTTCACCAATGAGTGGATTTGTGTTGCCAAGGGTAACAATCAAGCATAGATCAACTACATTGTAATGCTACAAGAACCTTCTAATTATGAGGGGATCCACCATTTGTAGGCTTGGGTATTATTCAAAGCACAAGGATGAGACCAATTCTTTACTTGTTGTGGCTCTCCACATTTGGTAGAATGAAGAGTTTAAAGTGGGAGTACGAGGAAAACTGGTGTAGATTCCTATGATTTCATGAGCTTTTTTTTAAAAAAATAGAATTAGTGATCCCTTAAAAAAGGATCATATAATCATAGTAACTTCTCAGAATTATAGGAGTTAGTAGAAAGGTAGTATGTGAATTCATGTTTTGTCAAAGTTTAGACTAGCTTACCCTATTAACTATAGTGCCTTCCCTTCTAGACATGATACTTTTTCTAGAAGCCAATATTCCTAAACCTATTGCCAATGTGAACTTTCTGGTAGATCTTCATCCCACATTAACCTAGATTTAGAATTCCCATCCACACACCCAACTGATAACATCCTACACCCCCTCACTCATATTGCAAACTTAAGATCTAGCTCCTTCCTCTACATTGAAATATTAATTTACCTCTACATTTTTGAATCTCAAGCTTGTGAAAAAAGAAATTGAAACTAGTTGATGAGCTGTTAAAGGTACCCCAATGCTCAACCATATGAATCATAAAGCGTTCACGCATGATCCAATTGAATTCCATAAACTCTATAGTTTTCTGGTGCACTAGTTCTCTAGGAAGTAAATTGGGCAGTGAGAATGTTCATTGTCTTCCCAACTACACTTGTGAAGCTCAAGGGTATGGTTTAAGTGTAATTAAGGCACATGATTTTTATCATTTTATATTTTATGGTTTTGGCACTTGAAATAAATAGGATAAAGAATAAATTGATTTAATGCTTTCTTTAATCTAATTGGCTAACTATTATTTAACTAGTCCTAACATAAGTATCTAGTTTCACTTGTTGTACACATCTTGAACACATATAATGTTGCTAGGTTACTAAGCGTTAAGCACTACTAGGATTACCAAATGTCATACACATGCTCAAAGTGGTCATACTTATGTATTTTCTTAATCGCTATTTAGCTTATCTCACTTAATTACTTAATTAGCTTAATTACTAAGGAACATTGAATAAATAACTAAAAATATTAAATGTATGAATAAAATATTTAAGCTATCCAGAATGCTGCAAGGTTTATCAAGAAGCTTGTCTTTCTTGCCACACACACTATCATGCTCAGGTACAACAATGCTTGAATAAAGATTCGTACACTCAATGACTCCTGCTATAGGCACTTAGGAAAATATTCTAGCTTTTGAATGTAAATCCTACAAGAGCTTTGCTACAACTATGACTTTCCTCCCCTATAAACATGGTTGTGAACTTGTATTTATAGTTTTTATTGTTGGGCTATGTTGATGGGGCCTCGTAGACATAGTAAATGCTACATCGACATGACCTTGTCGATGGGGCAACACCACATAAACAAGGCCACATCCATGGGGGCCCATCGACGAGGCCATGTCAATTGGGATCCATTGACACAACACTTTGATGCTCATCACTAGAAATTTACTTTTTTCATTTTGTTGGCTCATTTCCTATGGTGATTGGTAACTATGCATGATACCATATGAATTAAGGACATGAATTTGTAGTTAATATTGTACCATAGGAATTTAAGATAATAATTTGCAGCTAATGTGATAGATAAATCATTATGAGGCTAATCATTAAAAATTGCAAGGAGTGATTGAAAGAATAGGCTATAAACTATGCTTTACAAAAGAAAATATTTGAGGAAATAGAAAAAGTAGTTTTAATAATTCACTTATCATTAAAATAAGAAAAGATAAAAGTGAATTTTGAAAAGACTAAGCTACCATATAAAAAATAGAAATATTTTCATGTAGGAGATCTATAATAGAAAATAGCAGCATGGTAATGAAAACACAACATCTAAACAAAAAAAGCATTAACCGCTATGAGGTGGGTATATGCTAATTTGATAGATTTTAAGACCAATTTGCAATGGTAAGTGTGCATGTACAGAAGCATAATAAATTAGCAGTAGGTAATGTTTTGACAAATATTTTCATTTATAATAAAGATATTATTGGCAATAAAAAAATCTTGTAACTGCAAACATAAATCCCTTCCACTGGTACATGAAATGAAAATGTAGACAATGCATATATATACACATATTCATTCTTCCATGCTTCCACCTATGAAACTGTACCCACCTTTCGTAGAGTCACAGGTATCTTAAATGTATGCGATCAGAAACATGAATTTTTAGTTCTAGGCTCCTACCTATCACATTACATTTTAATGCATAGATTGATTACAACTAATTTTAAATATCACGATCAAGGCACAATCCAGCCAGAGATTACTGGTAGAGACATTAGGCATTTCAAAGGGGGGCTTGGATTGGATAAATTTTTCAAGTTAATAGAATGTACTAAAATGGTATCTAAAGATGTCATTATCAAAGCTTCAGGAACACTAAACATAGATGGAAGGCAAATGAACAAAGACTAAACCCATACCCAAGGAAAAAGGAAGAAAAAGGTGCATGTAATAAGAAGAACATAGAACATGAAATCAGCATGAAGGAATAAAGCTATACAATCATACCTGAGGAAGAATGTTATACCAAGCATGATCTGAATAAACCATGTGATGAGCTGTGATATCGCATCGACCGTGATATTGCGTACGCGATATTGTGTCGGCCCCTATGATATTGCGTACGTGATATCGCAACCCGTCACCTTGTCTATAAATAAGAGGTAGCTTTCCCTTGTAAGATCATCTAGATCTAGACCCTTAGCCAAAATATAGTAGTTTTACCATTCCAGAGTTAGAATAATTTCCATGTGCTCGCAGTAGGAGTCTCAAAGTGAATGGATCTTTATTCGAGCAAATAGTACCTGAGCACACATTTGTGTATGGTAATAAAGATGAACTTTCTGATAAACCTTGCAACATGTGGACTAAGCTAAATAGGATTTAAATTATTGTTAAATGTTTAAATGCTTTCTTAGATAATTAATCTCTCTCAACCCTTGACTCTCCTAGTTAAGTGCATTCAGTACGACTGCTTAGAGCACGTGTGTAATGCTTAGTAACCCAGTAACAAATAGCGTTTAGTAATCCCAGCAGCATTGCATTGGTTCAAGATGTGTACGGAAAGTGGGAATGGATACTAGTGCTAGGACGAATAGAACTTAGTTAGTAAGTAGTTAATGAAATTTAGTCACTTAGTCTCTTCACCCTTCCCTCTTAGCATAAGGCGTTAAAAAGATAAAAGACATAAAAATTATATACCTTAACCATACAACCATGACAATACAAGTAAGTTTGGGAAGACAACAATTGATTAACCTTAAGTGTTCCATTAGGGTGCATAAGCACTTAGTCCTTGGAGTTCAACCAAATTGCGCGTGAGATGCTCGTATTCGTATGGTTGAGTGTAGGGGTGCCTCACCACTCATCATTGGCGTCGTTGTTGGGGACTTAGTTGTTTGTGCGCTACGTAGAACATAGGAAATCATTCACATCGTTGGGAGCTAGAACGAACCCTTAGGGCTGATCAAAAGAAAAATAAGATAATGGTAAATAGCACACCAAACAAGACTAAAATGTTTTCTTCTTCACACAAAAGCACTTCATCACCTAGGAACAACACAAGAGATAGTCAGCAGCACAACATACATAACCAAAAACTGTCAGTTCCTCAACAATTCAGTGTGGTATATATTCATCACGATGAGTAGATACCCAACTTTACCTTTATCTTCCATCAAGATGAACAACTGCGTTGGAAAGACTTGGAGGGTAACATAGTGTTGCCTCCAAACAGAGTAGCCCCCAACATGCTCCTTCGTGCCCTTGCACGAATTGGCATGTCACAATTATACGTAGAGTACATTGCATGTGATTACCACGTAAGGGACTACCATCCCACAGAAGTGCAACGTCAAAGGGACTTACAACAGGAGAGTTATTATACGTCATTGAAGAGCAAAAGACCCCATAATGCTCCACCCGTCTTAAGAGAAATTGAGGGTGGTGAACCTATTTCAATGGATTCTCCACAAAATAATGTTCCCCCTCCTAGCAATGGTGAGAAGGTGGTGTCTCAAAACCTTCCCTCCATGATACATGACCCTAGTTCTGATCCCCATGAACACCAAGTGTTCAATGAGGGAACACAAACACATGATGAGGGCAGGCATTTTGATCATCATCATGATTAGGGCCAAGATCATAGAAGAGAAGGTAGGAAACATCGTCATCATGATGGTTCTCCTTCTTCTTCACCTTCATCATCACATTCACTCTCTCCTTCAACATCAGGACGTAGTCATAAGGAACATAACCGTGAGGATAAGGGTAAACAAAATGAGAAACCTCGACGAGAGAGTCGAGAGCAAGGACAAGGGAATTCTAAGGAATCACAACATGGAAGAAAGGAAAGTAGGGAACCGCGTAGACATCATAGATGCTATGAGAGAAATGACCACGAAGAACCCCTACTTGCAACCTGAAGCATGTTAGACATCACGAAGGCTATTAGAATTCCTACAAGGCACCAGAAAGATAGTAGGATCAAGAGATTAGACATGAATAATATCCCATGATTCAAGGGGGGATACAACACTGATCCCTAGAACCACTTACAGGCATTTCATGATGCATGTTCCTTGTAGAATATTGAGAACAAGTGGAAAAAATTAAAGTTTTTCCCAAGGACACTAGTAAAAGAAGCGGAAAGTTGAACTGGTTCTTAGAACTGAAATCCATTCGAAGGTGGAGTATGATGCTAGAACTGTTTAACAATAAGTATCAAACATACTTCTAAGTGTCCAAACTACAAAAGAAAATCCAAGGATGGAAGTAGGGAACTCATGAACCCTTGGATGCTGCCATGGGCCGATACTATACACTGTTACATCATTGCCCGGGCCATGGTTACTCACAAAAGGATCAACTACCCCATCTTGTAGATGGACTTAGGCATGAAACTAGAAGAACCCTTGGAACATATGCCCAAGGGAGATTATTAGAGCTTAGGTCCCATCAGATCCATATATTTTTAGAGTAAGTAGCTAAGGAATAAGGAGAGCTATGCAAGAGAGAAAGTGCAGAAGAATACAACCATGATCCTTCCCTCCGAAAAAGGGGAGTAAGATTCTATGAGGAGGAGCATGAGTCACCACTCGAAGAGATGGTGAATAGGAAAACCTTACCTCTTCAAAAATTAACAATAGAAGTGTCAGCTAAGGTAGATCGAATGTGGGACTCCTTAGATAGTATATTTGAAACCATTCTAAAAATTGTAGAGGAGTCTAAGGAGCGAAGTAGTGACCATGATAGAAAGAAAAAGAGGGATTTGGACCATGCATGTAACAAAGGTAAGGGAAAAATGGCTATCACCAAAGAGGTTGTGGATTCTGAAATGGACAATGATGGTGGATGTGAGATATGCCAATATGACCATCCTAAGGGATGTTTCCCAATAATCTCACATCTACAAGAGTTTAGGGTTTATGCACTTAACCCGTGACTTAACAAACAGCAAGCACCCTGAAGGTTACCTTATCCCCAAGGTAACCCAAGGCAATTCCAACAACCCTTAACATATTATCCAAGTGGAACTTCACCACAACCTATTGAGCAACACCAGCAATGGCAATACCCATAGTCATGGGGGATGCCACTGCCAAGGCAACAATACCATTACCAACAACCGGATCCATATGGCTATTACATGTAGCAGCCAATCTCTCCATGTGACTTTGTTGGTCACATGACACCACAATGTTACTACCAAGCTTGGGAGTACTATAGGACTCCTTCTCTTGGAAGAGACACACCACATGCATACCATCCTTTGAATCCATCTACAACTCTCATGCTGATAGCTCCATTACCACCCACTCCAGCAATGCAAGGGGAACTCCCCACTCAACTGTAGCAACACAATGCTATGAGAGCTGTAAACCGTCAACCCACTACTGGTTCTGATAACTGTACAAGGAGAAGACCTTTCTTTAGAACAAATATCCTAAACAAGCTCTCACAACCACAAGTGGTTGAGCCTCTGAACGTTTCTCCATCAAATAAGGCTTCGAACCTCCCTTCCAACCAAAAAAAGAGCTTAATGCACACGATTATGTTAACACATATCATCACTGACTAGATTAAGGAAGGCCACCTTCCCAAGAAATTCTCTGATCCTAGAAGTACTCTAATCTATCTCCAAGTCACTAGGAATGAACCACGTAAAGCTCTTCTTGACTCAGGTTCTAGAGTCAACCTAATATCACAAGAGATATATAAAGCCTGGAACCTGCCTCCACTAAAGAAGAGCAATATTCGCTTAGAGCTGGTTGACCAGTCCATCACTATTCCTTTGGGATTGGTGGAGGACATCATTACCACTATGTGTGGTTGGTCATACCCAGCTGATTTCCTAGTGATACAAGTCAACAATGACAAAGGGGACTTCTCAATAATAATGGGAAGGGCATGGCTAAGTACTATGAATGCATGCCTAGGAATTCGTGATCTTTCCCTAGAAATATCTAAGGAAAACATTTGTGGGAAGATCGAGAAGAAGAAAGTTTCATGCATCACATACAATGATATAGAGGGTGATAGTATACAGGAATGTTCATCATTTCCTACATGCAACCGGTGTGCCTAGGAAGTTAACATACAAAAGTGCTTGTCTGTAGCAACCACACAACAAAAAGACACCTAGTGGTTGATGGCTAATTGAGAGAGCAACTCACCAGTATGCATGGAACTGACTGGGGGACCAACTTGTGCCCAAGAAGAAAGCATAGATGCACTGGAGCAAGAGTGTCGCCAACTTCCAACCCTTAACCTAAAAACATCAATTGGGAGAAGTTGGACACTTCTAAAAAAATCAAACAAGAACTCATTATTTCAAATCTCTCCCTTTCAATTTAGTCATGGAGGAGATGGCCACCTATGTTGATTAGTCAAGGCCCTCAGTTCCTTTTTAAGTTTTTGTTTTACACCTTTTTGTTTTACAAATTTCTTTAACTTTTCTTTTTTTTGTTTTGCAACATCGTTCATACTCTTTCAATTCTTTGTATGTTTGGTTATTTATTTTGTTAAGGTTTTTCACCCAGTAAGTGCTCCTAAAAATGGTATGAACTATATTTCATTGATTGCTAATGTTTGGTTTTTACCTTTAAGTGATAATGTTGATACTAAGGTATGGTTATTTTGATATAACAGGCAATGATTCCACATCATCCATACGTCCATGTCTCTCGGCTTGGAACTGTACAGTCACCTTTCTCAATAATAAGAACTATTAATGAATTGGTGACTGGGTATTTCTTAAACTAAGGAAGGACTCAAGGATTGAAAAGGGTGTGACTTCAAGGGAACTTGATGCACTTGTGTTGGCCATTCTCTTGGGTGCTTGGATGTTTCTTCTTGAGTTTTCTTTCCCATTCCGATGTTACTCCATTATCAGGAAGCTAAGCCAATAAAAATAATAATTCTTTGCATGGTGTGGTTCTCACACACAAAAAAAGAAAATAAAAAATAAAAAATATGGTGAAAATTCAAAGCACACCCCTTAGACGAAATAATCATCTAGGCTACAAGCATTGGTTATGGAACTAAAATAAACATGTTCTCACTAACTAAGGCCCTTCTCGCTTCCTATTTTCTTCTTTTTTTCATTTCTTCGGAATGGTGGTGGCTCTGTATGGAGGCATTCTTGCTACTTTAGCAGGATGGATTGGCCGAATGTATTAATGTGAAGTCACTAGATGTGGCTTGTTTGAGGCTGGACTTGGAATGAGATCTACTAAGTCACATTAACCATTAATACACAAGTGGTTGTACATCACCTTGTTCTTGAGACTCCATTCCATTCTCTTCTTGTCATCCTTCTTTCTCCATTTTTCACCTCATTGCCAGTTGTATCAGTAGTCCATATTTTGGTTAATGCATTATTTTATTTTCGATAAACTCTTGTGGTTAAGATTCTAACTCTTGTTTCCAAATGGCATTTCCAGAGCCTATGAACTCTTTGAATGCGGGATTGTCAAGGCATTAAGGGCATGAGCCTACTTTGGGGAGGACCCACTAGCATTTCTATTTGGTGCATCCATTAATTTCTTTCCCTTAAACATTTTCTTAATTACCATTTATTTTGTTCATCTCCATCTTTGACATCCATTTTATTAGTGTGGCCATTGTCTCTTTTTCTCCATCTTTCTTGTTCCTTTTCTTTTTCTCCATTCTCTCACTACCAAAGGTCCGCTCTTAGTCATGCGGGTCCTAGTCCAATTTTATCAATTTTCTCTAAACCCCTACACCTTAGCTAGGCACCAATATTATATCTCCAGATCTACATTAGCCATATCACAACTCAACCAATGGACCTTACACCAAAGCAAGGTATCAATTGCATTATGATTCATTTACCCTTTCTAATATAAGATTATGTTGTGTGTGCAAATCACAATCATACAACAATGGATTGGATCTGGAGGAAACACTTGGAATGGACTAGTGTTGAAGTAGTTATGCAAGGAACAAGATTGATGACACACTTATGGATGGATAATGAAAGGTGCAATCTTGGCATTGGTAGCAACAAACTTCTTCTTTTTTCTCTCTCTTCTCTCTCAACTACCAAATAAGGCTGGATGTTAAATGTGTATAGTGTTCACTCTTGTTGTCATGAACACTAATTTTGTCATGTTGTGTAACGATGATCTGTTCACATGTCACCCCATTCACCATTAGTATCATTCAAGTCAATAATCCCATACCTTCCCAATATTTTGTAAGGAACTCAAGAATGAGTTTTTATTCCGTCATGGGGGTATGATGAGCTGCGATATCTCGTCGACCCCTGCGATATTGCGTACACAATATCGTGGCTTATCACCTTTTCAATAAATAAGAGGCAGATTTCCCTTGTAAGATCATTTAGATCTATAACCTTAGCCAAACTATAGCAATTTTACCATTCTAGAGTTAGAATAATTTCCACATGCCCGCAGTAGGAGTCTTAAAGTGAACGGATCTTTATTCGAGCAAATTGTACCCAAGCACACATTTGTGTATGACAATAAAGATGAACTTTTTCATAAACCTTGCAGCATGTGGCCTAAGCTAAATAGGATTTAAATTATTGTTAAATTTTTAAATTCTTTATTAGATAATTAATCTCTCTCAACCCTTGACTCTCCTAGTTAAGTGCATTCAGTACGACCACTTTGAGCACGTGGGTAATGCTTGGTAACCCAGTAACGAATAGCATTTGGTAATCCCAGTAGCATTGCACTAGTTCAGGGTGTGTACGACAAGTGGGAACAGATACTGGTGCTAGGACGATTAGAACTTAGTTAGTAAGTAGTTAATGAAAGTTAGTCACTTAGCCTCTTCACCCTTCCCTCTTAGCATAAGGCGTTAATAAGATAAAAGACATAAAAATTATATACCTCAAACTTACTTAACCATACAACCATGACAATACAATTAAATTTGGGAAGAAAACAATTGATTAACCTTAAGTGTTCCATTAGGGTGTGTAAGCACTTAGTCCTTGGAGTTTGACTAGATCGTGCGTGAGACACTCGTATTCGTATGGTTGAGTGTAGGGGTACCTCGCCACTCATCACCATGGCTTTCCTAATGCTTGAAACAGGATATGTCCTAAAGCTGCAGAGATTAGGGAAGCATACCATCACCATGGGATAAAAATTAGGATTATTTTTCTACTACTGCTGCTACTCAAACTATTGTTGCAGATGTAGCTGCTAAAACTATTGTTGAGGTTGATACTGAGGTTGAGGTTGAGGTGGAGGATGATAATAAGAAGGGCAGTACACAACCACTCCACGACATCAAAAACTGGTGAGGAACTACAAAACCTCCACTATATAACCCACATTGACAATGCCCTTATGGCATGAATGTGGAGGTATCGGCCTAATCATACCCAATAGAATAGGCCTCTGCAAAATGTGGCCATCTGCCATCGTTACCAATACCCAAACTTGGCCATCGACCTCCACCTAGAAGTTGGCAACCATGGTCGGATACCAACATGTATCCTCCATAGTAGCCACACTTTTCAAAACCTCCACCAGATTCCCCTTTTTTGTTCTCAATCCTTCTAATTCTAATTCTACTACTTTTTCTCCTCCTTCGATTTTCACCATCATCATGTTATTGTTACTGTTGTTGCCCATATTATGGTTTTGTGCTACAACTTCCATTGCTATTATGTTCAAAGGCTTGTGAAAGAGAAAGATTCAATTGCTACTTATATAGAGTGTAGATTAGGGTAAAGGTGATTTGCTTTGTGTCCGCCTTGTGGGGTTTGTTATTGCTTTTTCTTGAGAAAACATGTGACATATCACTTGGGTTCATGCATCTCCTAGTGTGGTAGATGCCTCGTAAATTAGTTCATGTTTTGTGGATGGGTTGTGCTCAGTAAATCTGCTAATGTTCTCTAGAGTTTTTTTGTTGTGCATTCACACATGCAAAACTGTGTAATATATTTACCCACTAAATTAGATTTCCAATGGTTCTGATAGTTGGATTAGGGCAGAGAGGTGACTTGTGTCATGCCTTCATCATCATCCAACTTCGGATATTTGCCTACTCTCTGAGGGCATGATAGCAAGGAATCTAATCTCTAAATTACTTTTGAATTGTTACCTTAAGTTAAGATTCTATTCTTTTGGGTGGGCACATGGAGTGTTGTAACCAAAAATAATTGTATTATAAGTACACTCCAACTGATCATCTTTTTCTCCTACCTCATTCTTAAAAAAGAATTTACAATGTAGGTACACCCTAACACCACCCTAAAATAATTAACCTTTGTCACTTGTATGATGTAACCTTATAGTGTTAAAGTGGAGCACCTTATAAGGAATCTCATTAATAGCGTCGTCTTAAGCGTGTTTCCCTGAAACGCTTATTATAAGTTTGTATCATGTAATGGTAACGCATCTCCCCCTTGATGTTATATGGTGAATCACTACTCCTAGCTAACTATCTAGTCTAAGTGTTTCGTAAGCCCCTTAAATGTGGTCAAGGTAAGAGAACTCCATGCTGGAATGCCTATGCAAGCCTTCTGGGTTATCTTCTATGTACTTTCGACAACATGCATCTACCCTACATGTACTTTCAACCTTGGTACCACTTGCTCCTCAATAGGTTCAAAGGGCTCTACCTTAGAAGCAACATACGGAGTAGCTACTCGATGGTATAATGAGGTGCACTGAAATAACTCCCCAAATTCTATTCCCAAGCAACAACCCTAGAATTCTAGGTCAAGTTACCCTAGGAAGGTGTAGATGGTTCAATGCTAAGGATAGCAACCAGCACCCATAACCTGTCAATGTAAAGCTTCTACCTAAAGGTCAGGAGCCATTAATTTTGTATAGCTTTTTACCTTGGTTTGAAGCGAGGTGTGTCCCCATGGGTGGTCCCTACGAAGCTGGTGACTCCTGCTTCTATGGGTACGATGGCAGGCAATGCTCTGGCATGCTACTTCTGCCCTTCCTTCCATGGCACAAGCTACAACCTTGACTCTGTCATGGTTGTATGCTAGGTAACCTTCCCTAGTAGGGTTCTATGTTGGGTAACCTTCCCTAGTATAAGTACATCCTAAGATATATTTTCCAATTAGAACTTTATAACTCTACAATGCCCACCAAACTTATGACTTGGAGCTTTCAAATCAAGAGTCTTAATCACTACGCTTTGGATTTGGATGCCCAACTCCCTTCCCTTCAACTTTGAATATCATAGTAGTTTTTGAACTTTTGTTTTGTTTTTCAAAAAAAAAACCATTAAAGGGGGTTGGGGATAGGGATTTGGATTCAAAATATATAGCCAACATGATACTTTACAGGAATTACAAAGGAATGGTACAATGCCTTAAGTGTGACTCAAACTAATGACTTCTTGTTTAAGAAGATAATGAACTAACTACTTGAACTAGCTATTAGTTCTTTTTAATACATAAAGGAAATAATCATTTTGTAGCTAAACTAGCAACAATATGTAGCTTATATGTTATAATTTATGCTTCATCAAAATTGTGATTCTCTTTAAATTCTTACAAATGCATTGAGATTCTTAAATAATCATTATCATCCCCACCAATACACTAATACAACTATCTAATTTGAAAAATAATTTAAAAATTAATTTCTTAAATACTATTAGAACATGCTACTTATTAAATACAAAGCAACTAAATTAACAATCTAGCTAAGCTTGTTATGATAGGCTTAAGGGTTAGCTCACTATGGGTTTAGAGTATTGTAAGGATGTTTTTATAATCATAGAAGTGATTTGTCTACTTCAAGTGAAACTAGATAAGGGAATAATGATGTAGGACCCATCATACATTGTTGCTTACTATATGTTTTGTGACAACCATAACATAGGCATTTAGAAGCTAGGAGTTCATTCTTGAGGAATAGGTAAACTTTTTCTCTATAGAAACTCCTAACCATCATACCCTTAGTAAGATAATTAACTCAATTGGATATCCAAGCCCATATCATAACTTTAAGGTAATATATGCTTCAAGTCAACCTCAATAAGTATGTAAATGTGTGAGTGGAGATGAAATGAATTTCGATATAGGGGATGGGTTTGAATCCAAAACTAGATTAGAAGTGCAGCAATCATAAACACAACACACATCACTCATAGAGAGCACTAGGAAACACATAGAGATATCATTCCTTAAGATAGTTATGATGTGTTCCTACTCTAAGACATCTAGTCTTGCACCTTGCTCCATACAGAAGCATAGTAACCTGATCATCAAAGAAAAAGCTCTTATACAAGCCTACATATCTTTGGGCCATAGTAATAAAGAATCAAGACTATGTAGTTCTTTAGTAATGGTTAAGATATAGTATGAAACCTGTAATTATCTCCACACTCATTTTGGTCCCTATTTCAGAAGGGGAGCAACCTTCAAACTACCAATAAGACATGCTTTCTTAAAGTGTTGGGGAGAAAGATTATTCTAATCTAAAATAATTTGACTATGAATACATCCCAATACATGAAATAAACATGAAAATTTAGAGGAATTATACAAAAATATAATGATCCTTCAACTATGACTAGAATTGCCAGCCTCTTGCATGCAAGTCCTTACCATACAATAAGCTAATGACTTGTAGCTTTTAAATTAATGAAAAATGATAAAATGTTAGCCAAATGGTAAGACTATTTATTTGAAAACTTCAAATTATAGGATTGATTCTAGTGGATAACATTAAGTTATAAATTTTTACTTAAGTTTTATGAATATTTCACAATTACTATATGTCTAAGGGGTATATATAGTTATATAATTCTAATTCTAACAATCCCATATTAATGCATCATTATATTCCTCCATAAATCTTCGAAAGTATCATGCTGGCTATATGTCTTGAGGTGTAGCTCTAATTATTATTTATGATTTCAAGGAGATTTTTCTATTAACACTCATCTTCAACATATGGAAATTGTTTCTCTTTAATGTCCTCTTTGTGAAAGTTGTACAACATGCTTGAAAATGGATATTTAGAATTTGTAACAACTTTCAACCAAATAGTAGTGATATTCTTCTTTGTAATCATCTTGCTTTGTCCACTTCCTTTCTTTGCATTTGGAACTATTTTTAGCTTCTTGTTAGTATATGTTAAATATTTATTAATTTGAAATTTACCTTTGTGCAACTTCTTGAAATGTAGCTATCAATTGTTTTTGTAAATCTTTCCTTTTAGTGTATAGATTGAATATGGTCTAACAAGATTCACAAATGATTAACATAGTATAATTTAAATTTTCATCTGATAACAACTTCTTCTTTTTAGGATTAAGTAAGTGTTAAGCATTTTCAATGGTTTTCAATTTTTTTCACTTAGTGGTATAACATTATCATTATTATTAGTAACCAAGTATTTACTAAAAATTTTGAATTTAATATAATATCTTTATTTATCTTTCATATTTCTTCATTGTACATAATCCATGTGCATATCAATGTTTTCTTTTCTTTCCTATTATTAGAAATAGTATGAATGTGTTCTCCTAAGTTCTCTATCCATGTTTACTTTTATGTTGAGTAGATTAGAATGTAGTGGAAGTATTTCATTTAATTTTTTGATATTTACTTTTAATGTAATAGGAGTTATAAATATTTTCATGAAGAAAAATGATCTGAGAAGGTTAGGGATTGAGAAAATTTCAAAAAAGAGTAAGAAGGAGCTAATAGCCATCATGTGTATCCCATGTCCAAAGAGGCAAAATCTTCTTCAAAAAAGTATAAATAGGGGTGTACCCCTTCCATTATAACTTACCTTGATTTTGCATTTGAGTTGAAGTAAATAGAAGCTTTCACTTGCTCTAATTCTTGACTGTTCTTATGTAAGTTGTGGGTGCTTGGGGAAGCTCTCTTAACGTTTTCCATTTTCTTCTTTCTCACATTCTTGCAACATGACCATCTAATTTTAAGAGTGAATCTCTTCTCATGGATTCTTCTCCTAATTTCTCTTAAGTTTTTTTTTTATGAATTATCATAATTTCATGCATTCTTTTAAGTTTCTCACATGCATATTTCAATTCTAAACTCCTTTAATTTTCTAAAGTTATATCTATGTTTATTTAATTTTCAAGTTAAGTTTGGAATAATTTAGAAGTGTTTATGGGTTGTAATTCAAGGGATTCACTTTCCAATTTTACATTCATGATAATTTTCAAGCTCTTATTCATGGAGTTTTCTACTTTTAGCAAAATTTGATATAAAAGCACATATTTCTTCATGAATGTGCTTATTTCAAGATCCTTTAGCTTGTTGAAATCTTTTTGCATGTTTGTTTCATGTTTATAAGAGCATTTGAAGTCAATTTGAAGAATAATTGAAAGCTTTTGCAATTTTTTAGTGTTTTTATTCTTTCATCACATTTGTGTTAAATTCAAGGATCATTTGATATTTATCTTTTATTTCATTCAAGCCTCAATGTTTGGAAGTTGTATTACATGTTGAAAATCTTAATTTATCAAGTTTAAGCCTCTATTAATCTTAGATTATTCTAAAAGTTTCATTTCAACATCATTCATTATTTTTTATAGGATTATGACTTAACCATGAGTTTATCATGACTCATGGTATACATAAAATTGTTTATAGGTGAGCACAACTCTATCATGGCTCATGGTGGTCGACCATGACTTCACCATGACTCTTGGTGCTAGATCATGACTCCACAATGACATATGATACTCTATCATGATTTTATCATGACATGTGAGCTATTTGTGGTCTATTTTGTAATAGTTCCATGACTCATGATATGCTCATGAGCATTTTGAAGTGCATTTGAAGTACTATAGAGGCTATAACTTAACCACAACTTGTGGCTAGCTCATAGTATCTTCAAAGTCTATTTTTCTTTGTTTTAGACAAATGAAAATCCATCTTGAGCTAATTCATTATTTTTTGTAGGATTATGACTTAACCATGAGTTCATCATGACTCATGGTATGCATAAAATTGTTTATAGGTGAGCACAACTCTATCATGACTCATGGTGGTCGCCCATGACTTCACCATGATTCTTGGTGCTATATCATGACTCCACCGTGACATATGATACTCTATCATGATTTTATCATACATGTGAGCTATTTTTGATCTATTTTGTAATAGTTCCATGACTCATGGTATGCTCATGAGCATGTTGAAGTGCATTTGAAGTACTACAGAGGCCATAACTTAACCACACCTTGTAGCTAGCTCATAGTATCTTCAAAGTTTATTTTTCTTTGTTTTATACAAATGACAATCCATCTTGAGCTCATGATATTATAGCATTATTTAACCACAACTCATACTTAGCCATCATAACTAGTGATTTTGCAAACCATGAGTAGCTACCAACTTGCGGTTAATTTGTGATGGCAAAAAAATGATTCCAAAGAAGTTGACATTTCTACAACAACTAGTTTAGAGGGGCCTTATTTCAATTCCATCCTTTGAAACTTACAAATTATGAAAATATATATATTATACTTTTCTTGTATTGATAAAATTTGAAATTACAAAAGATTTAAATTAAACTATACATGCTAGAGAAATGTAAGATCTCCTACTACTATATGTATACATGATGATGATGAGTAATAGAAAGTTCTAATAAATTTATAACAATTCATGAAAATAGTTATGCTTATGAAAAATCAAATTAAGATAATAAAAATATTCTTAAGGCCCAATAAGAGACTTTACGAAAAAACCTATCTAAATTAATGAATTTTATTTTAGAATAGTTGAGAGTTAAGAAGTATGTTCATGAAAAAAACATACCATATACTCTTAGAGATTATTACATTGCTAGTGGATACTTTGAAAATAGTAGGATAGTCTCGAAGAAGAAGATTAGAAATTCAAAAGATTATGGATACTAGGATATTAGTAATTGAACAAATTTCCCTAGCTATCCACAATTTGAATTTAGATTAGGAAATCTAGATTCAAATATAGATTTAATTAATAAGTAAAAATATAGATCAAGAAGTTTAATATATCCAATTGCTTTACGACTCGATATTTAATTTGAAGTTAGTTACACTTCTTCATTTATGAATGGTCCTAAAATACCTTATCTAGATATTGTTAAAAGAATTTTGTGATACATAATAGGAGTTAGTTATCACTCCTTTTTCTCTCTTCCTTCCTTCCTTCCTCTCTCTCCCTTCCTACCTTTTCCTCTTCCTCTTCCTCCCCTCCTTTCACTTCCCCTCTTCCTCATCCTCTCTCTCTGTCTTTCAAAAGGAAATAAAAAGAAAGAAAATTTAAGAAGTATTGATGATATTTGGTGATAAGATTATCTATAATAATGTGAAAAATAAAATTTTTAAAGGGAAAGATTAGTTCATGTTTACATAGATTATAAAAGAAGTTCATTAATGAAGGTTTAGTTGATAGGAGAAAAGGCAGTATTTAGTAATCATAAATGCAAAACTTAATATGCAAATCTAACATTAATATTAGAAGTTAGAACTTTGATTTAAAACTTATTGCTATAGGACTATATTTTTTGCCCATTAAAAATTCTAGCTACTAAGAAATGTTTGTTGCACTATTCTTCATGTTTTATTTCCTATTTGCAATTAGCAATTGAATATTATTTTACTAAAAAAGGGTATATTAGACTATCCTCAAGTTTTGACTTAGAATCTTAGCTTTTGACAGCAATCCATAGATGGTATAGAATAATTGGTTTCTAAAAGACAGAGCTTGTGTTTTTTAGATTGTCCAAATTAGAAGG
>MNCI01018957.1:330644-359961 GCA_015680685.1 Gnetum montanum | reverse complement strand
AAAATTAACTTAGTTGTACCTTGAATTATCATCATATGTAATTGAAAGAGGTAAGAATGTATTATATTAAAATGAAGATAAAATAAGCACAATTCATGTTCAAGAATTTAATTTATATCTTAAAGTTTTAAAATCCATGAAATTCCTATTAATAAAAAAATTAAATTTTAATTTCAAATACAATAAAAGCCTTAGATATTAGTTTTGATGCCATAATTAGTAGAATCGAAGGTTAACTATACCTTAATTGATGTTAGACTTTTCCTAAATTGCTCATTAATAGACTTGTAATGCAACTTTTGTTCTTGAAATAAAGGATTTATTAATAAGATTAAGTTGTAAAGTGTAGCTAGATGATATTCTTGGAGTATAAGTAGATTATGGATATACTTAACTAGTATAAGCTTCTTCATAATGTTGAAGAGAAAATGAATTTATTAGTACAAATGAGTTTTGACTTTCAACATCCTTGCACTTTGCTTGTAGTTACTTAGAACTTTAAATTATTGACTATATAACAATTGCAATTATATAGTAATACTTAGTGAACCCATAATAGGTTGTTAGTATGTTGGAACTTACATCATGATCATACTTATCTATTTCTCTATATTTTAACTATTAGTAAGACATTTCTTAGTAGATTATAACATGCGACTTATAGTTTCTAAGTTATAGTTTAGATTCTATTGGGTATGATGATTTGATGTACTATTATATTTAACAAAAGTATCATGAAAGTTTTTATTAGTTATATATTATTGATGAAAAAAATAGGTTTAGTGAACAGATCCTTGAAAATTACATTTTAGGAGGCTAATGCCTAGGAGAAGGGCATCATTTTTGTTTTTCTTGGCTAGCCTTTATTTCTATAGATTTTTAAACTTATTTTTACTTTTAATTTTCTTCTCCTATATATTTAGGGAAAAAATTTAAAATAATAATAGGTATACTTTTTTACATTCAACCTAGTTTATTTGTGGATCTAGTGATACCTTAAAATCCTAAACTAGGAAGACATCTCAACAAAATCTCCTAGCTAAATAGTTTTCTAAATTGATTGTTACCAAGCCAAGGACAAGACACTTTTAATCCATCAACATAACTAATCTTCCTTCTACACCCTTAGGTAATAAGTTTTTTGAACTTTCAAAACTTCAACATAATTCCTAAACCTCTTCAACACACTTTCCTTTCATTTAATCTCATTTTTAATAATGCTTGACAACATCTTCAAAGTTTTGAAACATTATCAGGTATAGATGATATCATCCAACATGATGTAATATGTAAGTCATTTGTCATTACTTTTTAAGAATTAGAAACTTAATGGTTCCTTACCCCTCTAAACTCTTTAATTTTAGCATGGAATGATTTCAAGTCTTATTTTTAAACATAATTTGATAAGTTCACTAACCTTGCATTAGCATCAAGTAACTTTTTAGCTTGTGGAAGTTGAATAGAGAGACAATTAATAACTACAACTTGAGATTCCTTCAATAACTATAATATGTTCCAAATGAAATGCTTTCATAACTAGAATGAATTCTCAATTTCTCTTTCTAACATTAATCCTTTCTTTACATATGCTATAAAGTCATATTCCAAGATAACTTATTTGCAAGGAAGTATAACCAAAGTAATTAAACTTGAATAACAAACCTTTGTTAATTCTCTCTAATCTAAATTTGGAACTCTTGGTCTTAATCCCCAAGCTACTATAGCTTCAACACTAATAAAAGTTAATCCTGTAATTGTTAATTCCCTACAAAATAATCAAAATATTAATACTTCTTCATTATTATTTCCCCAATGTCTTGGCCTAAATGATGACCAGTCAAAGATCTTTATTCAATTTATTATTAATTCTCATTCTATAGCTCCTATTCCTATTTGTGAGATGACCTAAATCCTCACCTTACCTAAGGTTGAGTGTCAATCCTATATGAATCAAGTCTTAACTACCTTAGAAAAACTTTATAATATATTGCTTAATCTAAAGTGTAACAAAATTAAGTTGAACAATCATCTTAGTAGGACAAACTTAGGAGAGAATGCATAGTACCAGGTAATACTATGAGAAAACTTGCCCTCAATTCTAAGTCTTATATAAATATACATAACGTAAGAATTATAGAATAACTAAAAGGAAAAGCCCCTTCCATGTCTTCTAAATGTGTGATGGTTATTCTTGTTGCTGCCTACCTTATTTGGTGCCACTACCTTGCTTATTATGATTGCCTTATACTTGCCCATGCCTTCTTGGTAGTGGAATAGCTAAAACTTTTGGTGTAAAATCCTTATCCATAACCTTTGATAAGGATAGGAAGTTCAGATGTTGATAATGCTTGCCTACACTATTACTCTTCCTCATCATGAGTACCAACCAACATTGTCACTCCTCACCATCATCAACACTGATGGTGGTCATTACCACTATTACTTTTCTTTATCATCTACACTAGTAATGTTCATTATTAAAGTATCTCTAGCATGAGGTTGTGAGTATGTATACAACTAGTAATTTGACTAGTAAGTTCATCCAATATTAAAAGAATTTCATACAAATTTAAAAAAATTGGCAAGTTGATCGTATGGCTATATGGTGAATTTCTTATGAGTGAAAATCAAAAAACATGTAATGAATTAAAACTTTATCCATGTTTGGCCAACATGGATATTTCTAAATTTATCTCATATTTAAAATAAATGCTTAATGCATAATCAATGTAATAATTTGCATACCATTATCTCTAAAAATTGAAAATGAGTATTAGATGATAACCTAAAATATCATAAACCTAACCTATATTATCACAAAGAATTTAACAATTATTAAGTGATGAATCATGGTTTGTCAGGTCCTATTATCATACCCCTATTATCGGACCCTTGTTATCAGGTACAAGATACTAGGTCTGATGAGCCTCGATATCAAGTACCCAATATTGTAGCCTCACAAACGATATTGGATACACAATATCATGGTTCCTGTGTGAGCCTATAAATACACATTCAGGCACATGGGAAAGTGATAGGAAGTTACTATTAGAGTAGGATCTTTTTGTCAGTTTTTCCTCTCAACCCTTTCACTAGTGCATGCCCGCAATGTGATGATTGTAATTGTATGGAACCTTTATTCAAGTGTGACGTACTTGGACACGCATATGATTGGCAATAAAGATCAAGATTACTTCATCATTGCAGCATTAACTTAATTTTAATTATTATTTATTGCTTTCGTAATTAATATTCCTCTACCATCATCTTCTATCNGGATACACAATATCATGATTCCTATGTGAGCCTATAAATACACATTCAGGCACATGGGAAAGTGATAGGAAGTTACTGTTAGAGTAAGATCTTTTTGTCAGTTTTTCCTCTCAACNGTACAAGATGCGTATGGATGATTAAGGATAGAAGCTCATCGCACTTAGGCTAGCTTACACTCTCTTCACCCATTCTCTCTTAGCTTAATTAAAGTTATTTTCCATTGCCTCTAGGAGTAGCACTAGTTTAGGACCACATCATACACCTCACTTTAGACTAAACCTTACATGACAAATCAAATGCTTTTCCAGGTGGGAACATAGCAAACTGTGATCAATGTGTAACTATCTAAATACCACAACTAGCTTGTCTGCGGAGTTTTACCAAATCATGTGTGAATGCTCATATTCATATGGTTGAGTGTACGGGTACCTCACCACTCAAAATTAAGGAAAGATACAATAGTTAGAAGAAAAAGATATACTTATTAAATGAATAACAGAATAATCCATATATATTCAAAAATAATAACATATACTATATAACATAGATTGAGTGATGTAGAATGATGAAAGGTTAGATATTCATTCATCCACTAGTCCTCCTAAAACCCCCCTTGATAGGATAAGCATTGAGGCTTTAGGCAATGAAGTTGGTCTTATTTTGTTGGGACAAGGCTAGAATGATGATGATGATGAGTCAAGAAGAATGACAAAGAAGTAGATGGAACTAGAGATGCATGAGCAGTAAAGAACATTGTATAAAGCATATTACTTGTAGGTCAATGATGAAAATGGAAAAGTGTATTACAAGAAAAAACATATGGAGAAAACAATATGCACATGAAAAAGTAACAATTTGGGCCACATGAATTAAGACCAAAAGTAGGTGAAATACTTTGGAAGAAGAATGTAAATCAATTTCATGTAGTAGCTAGATTCAACAGAAACATTATTTAACAAGGAATTTGAGTGATAAAAACTAATGGTTAGAAAAATAAATAAGTGGAGTTAATCCATGAGGAAAATGAAAGACATGAATTAACTTATAATGAATGTAAACCATGTTGTAAGGAAGGTAGATAGATTACCCATATAATCATCTATATTGTATAAGACCACCATGAGAAGTGGCATAGTCCTAACTAAAAGAGTTCATTGAGCATGATAGATTCCTTAGAGGAAGGAATGAATGAATTGAGTAAAGAACATAAAATGTAAGTTAGAAAAATACACAATATGACTAAAAGGAATCATTGAAGAAGTTATGAGGATTATATTAGTTAAATAGAAGATGAAAAGCTTCGAAAAAAAAAAGAAAAAAAAGAACAACATCAATTCATTCATACATATAATAGATGAAATTACCATGTAAAACCTTTAAAAATGTAACCAAATTTTTTATATTGATCTTGTTGTAAATAATATGTTATGCCTTCTAATCAATTTGAGAAGTTGACAACTTTTTATCCTTTTATCACTTGAGAATTCCTGAAAAACATTATCAAAACATAAAATAATATATCAAATGAAAAAGAAAATATAGAAATTATTTTACAAAATTGATAGAATTAACAAAGTTGATAAAAATAACAAATGCAAAGATAAAAAATTGCTTAGAAAGAAAATTAAAAATGATAAAATTACAAGTTGTTTGTATATATCTATTTGTAGATAAAAACGTTTTGCAAATAATTGGAAAAACCAAAATTCCTTAAAAGATTTTAAAAAAAGCTAAAAATAATTAAAAATTTTGAAATACCAAAAACTATTAAAAATCATAAATGGTCTAAAAATGTCAAAAGTTCCTAGGAAATTCCATAAGGTTCAAAAGGCCCCAAAAAAACAAAAATTTCCAAAAATATGAAATTGTAAATCCTAATATCAAAATGAAAACATTTTTAGACTATAAATCCCAAGATCTCAGTCATAAATGCAAAGTCAAAAGATCATAAATCATATATCATAAATGAAAAGATCCCAAATTAGAATTATGTAAATGTAAATTGCAAATTAAAAGATCCCAAATCAAAATATTAGAAATTGTAAATTTTAAAACAAAAGATTCCATATCAAAATTTTACAAATCCAAATTTATAATAACATACAAAAATGCTTTCAAAATCACAAAACAAAAAAAAATTCCCCACATACAACATTTTAAAAATTGGTAGGAATCCTAAGTGTTTAAATTCTAATAAAATAAAAATGGAAACATACTGGTAGAGCACTTTCAAAATAATTTATCCAAATGCAAAAAAAAAAAAAAAAAAAACAAGTTACACATCTTTTCATGAGCATTACACATGTTGAAATTCTTACATAAATCATAAATAGCAAATTCAAAGACCTAAAACATAAGCTTGTAAACTGTGAATATAAAATAATAAAATCAAAATAAAAAATTATTTATAGAAATGTAGTAGTACAAGACTTTCAGAATAATTTTTCAAAAATGCAAAAAGCCAACTGCAAATATTTCAAAGATAGCACAAGGGATGAAATTATCAAAAATCAAAGAATTCTTCTATAATGTTATGTAGAAATCATTTTGGAATTGTATGGTATTTTTGTGATATGATTGTAGAGATTATTTGATGGTAAAGGTTCTATAGGTTGGAGGATTTTGTTGTGAATGTTTGTATAGGATCATATATTATAGGTTATTTGGCATGTTCATTTTTATATATGTTATATATATTGTTGGTTAGTTTTAGGTTGTATATTTTGTAGGTTGGTTTTTAGTTGCACTTTATATAGGTTCTACTTAAGTTATAAAAGGTTAGGTTATTTACTTAGTGGTAAGACTTCTGATTTAAAATCTCCAAGTCATGAGTTTGATTCTCATAGGTAGTGTTGAGTTATAAAGTTTTAATTAGACTATATATCTTTGGGTGTACCTATATTATAATTATTTTGGGGTTCCAATATCCCTACCCCAATATTATAATTATTTTAGATTTCAATATCATAAAGGGTTAGGTTTTTTATCCCTCATATGTTATATGGGATATAGGTTCTTTGAGATATCTATTATATGATGTAGTTTCTTTTAGGTTGCACAAGTTGTATGTTATCAATTGTTTATGTTTTGTATATTGTGTAGGGTGTAAATTATTTTTCATAGGTTGTAGAGGGGATATATGGGATATAAGTTATTTTTTAAAGATTTAGGAGGTAATAATGAGGTGTTAGCCTAGTAACATAGGCCTTGGCCTAGTAATCCCATGTCGCAGGTTCAATTTTACTAGATAACATCGAGTTATAAACTTCTATAAGGCTTGGGGTGTACCTATGTTTACTTTATTTTAGGTTTCAACACCCTCAAAGTTGTAGGGAACATAGGTTATAGGTTATGTAATTTTTATTTTTTAAAAAAATAAGTGTTAGCTTGGTGATAAGTATCTTAGCTTAGTAACCTAGGTAGCTTAGTGATAAGATTTGTAGCTTTATAATCCTAGGACATTAATTCAATGTTACTACGCAATACTGAGTTATAAT
Source organism: Gnetum montanum (assembly GCA_015680685.1). NCBI lineage: Eukaryota > Viridiplantae > Streptophyta > Gnetopsida > Gnetales > Gnetaceae > Gnetum > Gnetum montanum. The sequence goes on along the minus strand of MNCI01018957.1, from coordinate 353,188 downwards.
TTTTTTAATAACAATGAGGTATTAACTTAGTGGTTGATGAGTGGTGAGGTATCCCTATGCTCAACCATATGAATACGAGCATTTCATGCACTATCCAGCCAAATTCCAAGGACTAACTGCCTATGCGCCTTGGTGGAACAATAATGGGTTAATTAATCATTGTCTTTCCAAACTTACTTGTATGTCATGGTTGTATGGTTAAGTACGCTTGAGGCATATGATTTTTATGGCTTTTATGTGTTTTATATCCTGCACTAATAAGGAGGGGAGATAGAAATAACTATATAACTAATCTAATTTAACTATTCATTAACTAAGTTCTAAGTACTCCTAACACCAGTATCTGTTCCCACTTGCCGTACACATCCTAAACCGGTGCAACGCTACTGGGATTACAAAACGCTAATCGTTACTGGGTTACCAAGCACTACACGCATGCTCAAAGAGGTCGTACTGAGTGTATTTAACTAAGAGAGTTGTAAGGTGAGATAAATCATTAATTAACTATGAAAGCATTAAATAATAATTAACACTAATTAATATATTCTGAATGCTACAAGGTTTATCATAAAGTTCTTCTTTATTGCCGTACACAAAGTGTGCTCAAGTACACAATGCTCGAATAAAGATCCGTTTACTCTATGACTCCTACTATGAGCATGCAGAAATAATTCTAACTCTGGAGGGAAAAATGACAAGAGTTTGGCTAAGGGACTAACTTCTAACTATGGAAACCAAGGGCGCTACCTCTTATTTATAGACAAGGAGACGGGCCGCGATATTGGGTATCTGATATTGCATGGTTGATCCGATATCGCAGACGTGATATCACGGTTCATCATACCCCCATGACTAAATGAAAACTCGTCCTCGAGTTCCTTACAAAATATTGGGAAGGTATGGGATTATTAATTGAATGACCATTAACAGTGGAGCGGGGAGATAGACTCAACATGCCTAATGAACAGATCAACAATATAATACATGGCAGCATTAGTGTTCATGACCACAAAAGTGAACATTGCACATAAATGACATTTGGCCTTATTTGGTAGTTGGGAGAGAATAAGAGAGAGAGAGAAGAAGATGTGTTGCTATCAGTGCTAAGATTGCACCTTTTGTTATTATCCATAGCCATACCACCAATCTTGCTCCTTTCTTAAACGTTCTAGTTCTGGTCCATCCTAAGTGTTTCATCCAGGCCCAATTCATTGTTACATGATTGCCATCTACACACATAACACAGTCACAAATGAGCGAGGGTAGATAAATCACAATGCAATTGATACCTTGCCTCGATGTAAAGGGCATTGGTTGAGTTGTGATTATGGTAGATACTAATTTTGGAGTTTTAACACTAGTGACTACCCATGGTATAGAAGTTAGGAAAAATTGAAAAAATTGTGCTAGGGCCCCCATGATGAAGAGTGAACCTCCGGTAGAAATAGGATGAAAAAAGATGAGGAATAAGAAAGATGGAGAAAAAGTAACAACAGTAGTGCCAATAAAATTGATGTTATAGATGGGGATGAAAAAAAAATTGTTGATTGCAAAAATTTTTTAAGGGAAAGAAGTTAATAAGTGCACCAAAAATGAATGCCAATATGTCCTCCCCAAAGCGAGCTCATGCCATTGATGCCTTGATAGACGTACATTCCAAAGAGTCCATAGGCTCTAGGAATGTCATTTGGAAGCAAAAGTTAAAAACTTACCCACAAGAAATTACCAAGGAAAAATGATGTATCAATCAAAATATGGACTAATGATAAAACTGGCAATGAGGTCAAAAATGGAAAAGAAAGGTGGAGAGGAGAGAATGGAATGGAAACCCAAGAACAAGGTTGTGTAAAGTCCCTTGTGTGTTTTATGGTTAATGTGACTGAATAGAACTCATTCCGAATCCAGGCTCAACAATCCTCATTCAGTGACCTTGTATCAACAAATTTGACTAGCCTATCCCCTTGAAGTAACAAGAATGCCTCTACAAAAAGTCACCACCATTCCAAGGAAAGTGAGATGGAGAATCAGGAAGTGAGAAAGGGCCTTAGTTAGAGGGAACCTTTAGGCAAGGGTAACAGTGCCATAACCAATGCGTGTAGCCCAATTGCATTATTGTGTCTAAGGGGTATGCTTTGAATTCTCATTGTTTTTTTTGTGTTTTTCACGTGAGAATTACACCATGCAAAGACTTATTTTTATGAACTCAATTCCTGTGATTTGATGAATGGTTAAAATGGTAGAAAATCCAAAGAAAAAGCATCCAAGAACTCAAGAGAATAGCCATTACAAATGCATTGAATCCCCTTGAAGTCATACCCTTTTCATCCTTTAAGTCCTTCCTTAGTTTGAGAAATACTCAACCACCACTTCGTTAACAATTTTATTAGAGAAAAGGGACTGTACAGTTCCAAGCCAAGGGAGGTCATAAGATTTTATGGATGTATGAACAACATGGACTCATTGCCTGTTAATCAAAAGAACCATACCTTAATATCGACATCATACTTCAAAGGTAAAATCTGAACATTAGCAATTGATATAATATTATTCATAACACCATCATGAACACTTATTAGGTGACGAACAAAATAAAATAAAATCACACAAAGAAATGGTAAAATTATGAATGATGGTGTAAAACAAAAAAAAACAAGAAAAATTAAAGAAATGTGCAAAACAAAAATTTGTAAAAAAAAAATATGTAAAACAAAAACTTAGAAAGAATTTAGGGCCTTCAATTATTAGCAAGGGTGGCCATCTTCCACATGATTGAATTATAAGGAGGAGATCTGAAATAATGAGCAAGGTTGCCCACCTACAGAGGTAGCATATGTTTTGGCTATCTTAAACTTATTAAATGGTTTTGTTTGTTGCACATTAACTAACAGTCTCTTATCCAAGCTCTAAAGTTTATATATGGTCATGGCCCTTGAAGGAAAAGTTGCATAGACAATATAAGGTCCCTCCCATAGTGTTTGAAATTTGGTATGTTGTCACACATGTGGAGTTCCAGTAGAGAACCTTATCACCTAGTTGATACTTAACTTTCCTAATTTTCAAGTCATGACGTTGTTTTTTAAATGCCTTGTGCAATTCATTAGAAGATAGGGTAGCTAATCAGTTCTTGTCTAGCAAGTTAAGAGTCATCAACCTTTATTTTTGTGCTAGATCAAGGTCAAGGTTGAGGTCACATGTTGTGGCTAGTGTACGGAGCTCAGTTTGTATAGGGAGTGTTGGGAGTTTTCCATATACTAACTCCTAAGGAAAGTAGCCTATAGGGAGTTTCCATGTGGAGAAGTATGCCCAAAGAGCATCATTTAGTTTAGTGATCCAATCTCTCCTATACTTGCTAATGGTTCTGGTCAGTATCTTAGAAATCTCCCTATTGGTGACCTCAGCTTTATTTTTTTCTTGGGGGTGGTATGATGTAGTCAATTTGTGCTTAACCCCTAAGTGTTGCATTAACTTTCAAAAAGTTACACCTGTAAAGTGTGTACCATTATTTGAGATAATTGCACGTGGCATATCAAACCTATTGATGACATGTTGTTGGATAAATTGTGCAGTTGTAGATGAGGTGCAGTCTTTAACAGCAGCTACTTCAGCCCATTTTGTTAAGTAGTTTACGACAACTATGATGTAATCTTTTCCATTAGACATTGGTGTAATGGGCCCCATGAAATTGATTCCCCAAATGTCAAAGGATTCTAGCAGTTGAATCCATTGTTGTGGACCTTCCATTCTAGTGGTCATTCCCCCATCACGTTGGCAATGCTCACAAGATTGGATGAATTGATGGGTGTCCTAGAACAAGGTAGGCCAATAATACCCTGCAAGTAGGATCTTGATGGCCATTCATCTCCCAACATAATGACCCCCACAAGGGCCCTCATGAGCATCTTGGAGAATGCTCAGTTGATCTCTATCGAGAACACACTATCAAACCAAGCCATTGGGACATACTTTGTAAAGTTGTCCATTGATCTCTATAAAATACTTAGCTCTATGAAGAAACTATTGTTTATTCTTAAGGTCTAGCTCTTGTGGTCTTTGTTGGGTAAGGAGATAGGTAAGAATGCTATTGTACCAGTTCATCTCGGTGGGTGATTGGTCATTCACTACACTAGCAAAGAGCAACTCATCAAGGAAGTGATCAGATATGGGATACTCATCCTCTTTGATGTCCCAGCACAACCGAGATAAATGATTGGAAACTATGTTCTTGGTGCCTTTACAATCAATCATTGTTAGGTTGAACTCTTATAGGATTACCAACCATCGTATAATACGAGGGCTTACCATTGGTTTATTCATGAGGAACCGTATTGCACTATGATCAGTATCTATGAATACTTTATACCCTAATACATAGTGTCTAAATTTTTCTAGTGCAAACACCATAGCCATTAATTCTTTTTCTATAGTAGTGTGGTTAAGTTGTGCACTAGCTATACTTCTACTTGTACAATGGATGTAATAAGGATGTTTTTGATCATCTAACTATGTAAGTATGGCTTCTAAGGCATAGTTGGATGCATCAGTCATGACATGGAATGGTCTGGACCAGTTAGGAGCTTGTACAATGAGTGTTTCTACTAGCTTTTTCTTCAGAGTTTGAAAAGCTAGTTCGTATTCCTTGGTCCACTCGAAGGGTATGTCCTTTTTCATTAACTCTACCAATGGTTTGGAAATATTTTAAAAGTTCTCTATGAGTCTCCTATAGTAGCCAGTGTGTCCAAGGAATGACCAAATGTCTTTGACAGTTTTCAGTTGATAGGTGATTCCTTGGATGACTTTGATTTTTTCAGGGTCTAGCTCCATCCCTACATGTGAAATTTTATGTCCAAGTACTATGCCTTCTTGGATCATCAAATGGCTGTTTTGCCAATTGAGCCTTATATTAGTTTCTACACACCTTTTTATCACTTGCTCCAATCAGTCCAATGCTTGATCAAAACTTGCTTCATAGGTGGAGAAGTCATCCATAAAGACTTCCACACCATTTCCTATATGCTACTGGAATATGCTTAGAACTAAATGTTGAAATGTGGTAGGGGGCATTGCACAAGCCAAACGGTATTTGTTTGTACACAAACGTTTCCCAAGGACTAGTGAATGTAGTTTTGGCTTGGTCTTCTGGGGCAATTTGTATTTGGTTGTATCTGCTATAGCCATCCAGAAAACTATAATAGAGATTCCCTGTGATTGTGTCTAAGAATTCATCAACAAATGGCAACGAAAAGTGATCCTTGAATGTTGCCATGTTTAGTAGCCTAAAATCTATACACACCCTCCATTTGCCTCCCTTTTTAGGCACGATTACCAAGGGGCTAACCCATTCGCTATCAACAATGGGGTATATGAACCCAACCTTTAGAAGTTGTTCGATTTCTTCTTTTACTACTTGCTTCAACTCTGGGTTCAATCATCTTTGTGGTTGTTTTTGAGGCTTCATGGAGGAGTCAGTGTAAATCCTATGCCAGGCCTATTCTAGTTAATTCTGAATATGACTAGGCGAAGGCCTTTGACCACTTGTTTATCACCTTTAGTAGACTCTCTTTTTGTTGCATAGCAAGTCTTGCATTGATGATTACTGATTTTCCATTCTTAAGAAATGTGTATTCCATACCGGTGGGTAATGGTTTTAGCTCTAGGGGCTCTTGTTTAAATTTCTTGGGAATTTCCAACTTCCCCCAGTTGATGTTTTCTAAGTTAGAACTAGGAAGTTGGCGGTGGACTTGCTCTAATGCATCAATGCTATCTATATAAGCGCAAGTCAAATCCTTAGTTAGTTCCATGCATAGAAGTGAGCTACTTTCTTGATCAGCTATTAGCCATTGGGTGTCTTCTTGTCTTATGCCTGCTACATATAGCAACCTTTGTATGTTGATTTTTTATGCATACTTATTGCATGTAGACAATGTTAAACTTTGCACAACCCATGATCTGTGCACACAATTACACCCTGTGTCATTGTATGCAATGCATGGAACCTTTTTCTTCTCGATCTTTCCAAAAGTGTTTTCCTTAGATATTTCTAGGGAAATATTGCAGATACCTAGGTGTGCATTGATAGTGCTTAGCCATGCCCTTCCCATTATGATTGGGAAGTCCCCCTTACTATTATTTACTTGGATCACTAGGAAGTCAGCTGGATATGACCATCAACAAACAATGGTAACAATGTCCTCCACAAATCCCAAGGGAACAATGATGGATTGGTCAGCCAACTCTAAATGGACATTGCTCTTTTCTAATGGAGGCATGTTCCAAGCCTTATATGTTTCTTAGGATATTAGGTTGACACTGGAACATAAATCCAAAAGAGCTTTGCATGGCTCATTCCTAGTGATTTGCAGATATATTAGGGGACTCCCGAGATCAAAGAATTTCTTGGGAATGTGGCCAGCCTTGATCCAATCAGTAACAACATGTGTTAACATGACCGTATGTGTTGAATGCAATGTTAAGTTTGAAGGAGGCTTTGAAGCTTTAGTTGATACAGAGGCATCCAAAGACTCAGCGACTTGGCATTACAAGGGCTTGGTTGGACTATTGGTTCTAAAGAAAGATCTTTTCTTCATACAGTTGTCAAGACCAACAATGGGTTGTGGATTAATAGCCCTTGTGGCATTGTGTTACTGTGGCTGAGCAAGGAGTTCACATTGCATTGCTGAAGTAGGTGGTAATGGAGCTATTGGTGGGAGAGATGTGACTAGATTGGAAGGATGGTATACTTGTGGAATGTAACCCCTAGGAGAGGGAGTCCTATAGTACTTGCAAGCTTGGTAGTGGTGTTGGGGAGTAACGTGACCAATAGAGTCACATGGAGAAATTGGATGTTATACGTAATATCCATATGGGTCAGGTTTCCAATAAGGATGTTGTTACCTTGGTGGTGGCATTCCCCATGATTATGGGTATTGCCATTGTTGATGTTGCTTAATTGGTTGTGGTGGAGTTCCACTTGGATAATATGTTAAAGGTTGGTGGAACTGCCTTGGGTTACCTTGGGGATAAGGTAACCACTAGGATGTTTGCCATTTTTTTAAATGTTAATTAAGTGCATACACCCCAGACTCCTGCAGATGTGAGATCATAGGGAAACATCCCTTAGGATGGTCATATTGACAGATCTCACATCCACTATCATCGTTTGTATATGAGTTCACAACTTCTTCAATAATAGCAACTTTTCCTTTACCCTTGTTACGTACATTTTCTGCTTCTCTCTTTTTCCTTTTTTCACAATCACTACCTCACTGCCTAGACTCCTCTACTACTTTGAGAACAATTTAAAACCTACTATCTAAGGAGTCTCACATTTGGTCTACCTTTGTCGATACTTTTGATGCTAACTTCTGAATAAGCAAGGTTTTTCTATTCACCATCTCTTCGAGTGGTGACTCTTCCTCATCCTCACAAAATCTTACTCCCTTCTTTTGGAGGGAAGGATCTCAGTTGTATTCTTCCGTACTCTCTCTTTTTCATAGCTCACCTTCGTCCTTAGCTACTTGCTCTAATAGCCTATGAATTTGATGGGACTAAGCTCAGATAACTTCCTTGGGCATAAGTCCCAAGGGTTCTTCTCATTCCATGCCTAAGCCCATCTATGAGGTGGCGTAGTTGATCCTGCTATGAATAACCATGGCCAGGACAACAATGTAAAAGTGCATAATAGTGGCCCATGGTATCATCCAAGGGTTCATGACCTCCTTGTTTCCATCCCTGGATTTGCTTTCGCAAGTTGGACACCAGGGAGTACATTTGGTACTTATCATTGAAAAATTCTAACAACGTACTCCACCTACAAATGGATTTGGGTTTTAAGGACCAATACCAGCTTTCAGTTTCTTTTATTAGTGTCCGTGGAAACAACTTAATATTTTTCCACTCATTTTCTATGTTTTGCAAGGCACATGCATCATGAAATGTTTGTAAGTGATTTTGAGGATCAACGTTATATCCCCTTTCAAATCGTGGGATGTTATTCATGTCTAACCTCTTGATCCTACTATCTTTTTGGTGCCTTGTTGGAACTCTCACAGCCTCATTAATATCTAGCATGCTTCGTGTGGTGAGTAGGGGTTCATCTTGATCATCTTATTCATAGCATCTATGGTGCCTACACGATTTCCTACTCTTCCTTCTTCTATGGCATGATTCCCTAGAATGCCCTTGTCCTCTATCTTGGTTGTCTCGTCTATGACTTCCACTTTGTTTGTCCTTATCCTCATGATCTGTTTCTCTATGGCTATGTCCAAACATGGAAGGAGATGGTGAAGGAGATGATGAAGGTGAAGAAGAAGGAGAACCGCCCCCATGACGGTGTCTACTTCCTTCTCTTCGGTGGTCTCTGCCTTGATCGTGATTGTGATCTGAATGCCCATCTTTGTCATGGATCTTTGTTCCTTTTTCAGACACTTTGTGTCCGTTGGTATTAGCACCTAGGTTGTGAATGCTGGAATGAAGGTTCTAATGCACAACCCCTTGGCCAAAGTCAAGGGGAGGAACATTGTTATGTGGGTGACTACCTAAGGTAGGTTCATCTCTCTCAATTTCTCTTAAAACATGGGGGGCATCCTTAGACCATTTTTCCTTCAAGGACTTATGGTGTCTCTCCTGCTGAAAATCCTTTTGATGTTGCACTTCTATGGGACGGTAGTCTCTCAAATCATAGTCCTACGCAATGTACTCAACGTGTAAATGTTGCATGCCTATTTGTGTGAGAGCACGAAGAAGCATACTTGGGACTAAACGGTTGGGAGGTAACACTATGTTACCTTCCAAGTCACACTAATGTAGCTATTCATCTTGGTGGAGAATAAAGGTGAAACCGGGTACATATTCATCAGGATGAACATATACCACATGAAACTATTGAGGAATTGGTGGATCAACATCATGTGTATCTTGTCGTCGATTGCTTCCTGTGTTAGTCTTAGGTAGTGAAGTGCTTTTGTGCGAAGAAGAAGATATTTTGTCTTATTCAGTGTGCAGTGTACTATTATCTTTTTCTTAATCAACCCTAAAGATTCATTCCAATGATGTAAATGATTTCCTAGGTTCTACTTAGTGGACAAATGGCACAATGGCAAAAAAATGAATGCCACATCAGCCACACTATGGCTACATGTAACTAAGTGGTTGGCACAACACCATGGCCCTAACCTCAATGATTTTTGAAGGTGGCGCTTACGAGTTGAAGTGGTTGGAATAATCGATTAGCCTTTTGATCTAAACAAAGAATTCGAGAAGATTTTCCAATTATGGAAACATGACGAAGACATCACTATGACATAGAAACACAATATGGGCATCCACCCCTTACTCAAAAAAGGAAAATTTCCAAAATATGTATGGAAGAACATTATCTTAGTTAATCTAATCCTTTATGGGAGGAAAATTTGGGGTATATTAATGATTCCTAAGATTAAAGTGTTTCTTTGGATCCTTTCTCAAAGATATTTTCTCACTTGGGACTCTTTGAAACATTGAGCTTTCCAAGGGCCAAGTAGGTGTGTGTTGTCTAGAATGAGGATGAAATAATCATGCAATTTTTTTTATTTCCCTTTTGCATGTAAAGCTTTGAGAAGAACTTGAAGTATGGAATCCCTTTCAAAATAATAAGTGTCTATAATAATATATTATGCATGGCCAATTCTTAGAGGAGGCTCACATGTGGATTCCATGTAGGTCACCCTTTTTTTTGGTGCTATGAAAACAAAGAAATAGGGTTTTGTTCAATGCTACAGTGCCCAATAACCTCACTTTTCTCATGCATAAAATCTTGACTTTCACCAATGAATGGATTTGTGTTGCCAAGGGTAACTATCAAGCATAGATCAACTACATTGCGATGCTACAAAAACCTTCTAATTATGAGGGGATCCACCATTTGTAGGATTCGGTATTATTCAAAGCATAAGGATGAGACCAATTCTTTACTTGCTATGGCTTTGTGCATTTGGTAGAATGAAGAGTTTAGAGTGGGAGTTTGAGGAAAAGTGGTGTAGATTCCTATGATTTCATGAGCTTTTTTTTTAATAGAATTAGTGCTCCCTTCAAAAAAGGATCATATAAGCATAGTGACTTCTCACAATCATAGGAGTTAGTAGAAAGGCAGTATGTGAATTCATGTTTTGTCAAAGTTTAGACTAGCTCACCCTATTAACTATAGTGCCTTCCCTTCTAGACATGACACTTTTTTTAGAAGCCAATATTCCTAAACCTATTGCCAATGTGAACTTTCCGATAAATCTTCATCCCACATTAACCTAGATTTAGACTTGACATCCACCCACCCAATTGATAACATCTTGCACCCCCTCACTCATATTGCAAACTTAAGATCTAGCTCCTTCCTCTACATTGAAATATTAATTTACCTCTACATTTCTAAATCTCAAGCTTGTGAAAACTAAATTGAAACTAGTTGATGAGCTGTTAAAGGTACCCCTGCACTCAACCATATGAATAACAAAGCATTCATGCATGATCCAATTGAATTCCATAGAATTTATAGTTGTCCGATGCATTAGTTCTCTAGGAAGTAAATTGGGTAGTGAGAATGTTCATTGTCTTCCCAACTACACTTATGAAGCTCAAGGGTATGGTTTAAGTGTAATTGAGGCACATGATTTTTATCATTTTCTATTTTATGGTTTTGGCACTTGAAATAAATAGGATAAATAATAAAGTGATTTAATGCCTACTTTAATCTAATTAGCTAACTATTTTTTAACTAGTCCTAACATAAGTATCCAGTTTCACTTGTCGTACACATCCTGAACACATATAACATTGCTAGGTTACCAAGCATTAAGCACTGCTAGGATTACCAAATTTCATACGCATGCTTGAAGTGGTTGTACTTATGTGTTTTCCTAATCACTATTTAACTTATCTCACTTAATTACTTAATTAGTGATGGGATGTGATATCGCATGGGCCACGATATCGCATCCCACACAATATCGCGATATCGCGGTGCACCGACAAGTTTATAAATAAGAGGTGGCACTCCATTGTTTCTCATTCTAGGCCTAGACTGTAGCAAAAATCTGGTAGTTTTCCCTCCCCAGAGATAGAATATTTTCCCATGTGCCTGCAGTAGGAACTCCAAAGTGAAAAGATCTTTATTCAAGCAAATATTGTACCTAAACACAAGTTTGTGTATGGCAATAAAGACAAACTTCTTGGATAAACCTTGTAGTGCATGGAATAGGATAAATAGGACTCTTATTTATTGTTATTTATTGTTTATCATTTTAATGCTTTATTAGTTATTAAATCTCTCTCAACCCTTCTCTCCTAGTTAAGTGCCTCAGTATGACCGCTTCGAGCACGTGCGTTACACTTGGTGATCCCGGTAATAATTAGCATTTGGTAACCAAGGTTGCATTGGTTTAGGGTGTGAATGGTAAGTGGGAATGGATGCTAATGCTAGGTTAATTAATGCTTAGTTAGTTAGTTAAAGTTAGTCAATTAGTATCTTCACCCTTCACCTCATTAGCATAGGAGATAAAACATAAAAAGACATAAAAATCATATACCTTGGACTTACTTAACCATACACCGTGACAACTACAAGTAAATATGGGAAGACAACAAATGATTAACCTTAAGTGTTCCATGAGGCGTGTAGGCACTTAGTCTATGGAATTTGACCGGATCGCGCATGTAACGCTCATATTCATATGGTTGAGTGTTGGGATACCCTTGCCACTCATCATTGGCACCATTGCCGGGACTAAGTGTTTGTGCGCTAAGTAGGACATAGAAGATTATCCACATCATTGGGAGCTTAAACGAACCTTAGGATTAATTAAACAAAAAATTATATAATGGTTAATAGCACACTGAGATAAACTAAGATGTCTTCTTCTCATATGAGCATTTCACCACCTAGGGATCATACTAGAAACAGTCGGCAGTCTAAAACACATATCCAAAATCTGCCAGTTCCTCAACAATACCGAGTGGTATATACTCATCCCGATGAGTATATACCTAATTTCACTTTTATCCTCCATCAGGATGAACAGCTGCGTTGGGGCGATTTGCAAGGTAACATAGTGTTACCTCCAGATCATGTAGTCCCCAACATGCTCCTCCGTGCTTTAGCACAGATTGGCATGACATAGCTATATGTTGAATACATTGTAGGCAATTTTGACACAAGGGATTACCATCCCACAAAAGCACAATGTTTAAGGGACTTGCAGCAGGAGAGCCACCATACACTGTTGAAGGGCAAAGGGGTCCTGCACGTCCTAAGTGAAATCGGAGATGGTGAACCCATTATAATGGGTTCTCTATTGAATGATGTTCCCCCTTCTAATGATGGTGAGGAGGTGGGGTATTAGAACCTATGCTCCATGATACATAACCCTAGTTCTGACCCCCGTGAAAGCCAACTGTTCACTGAGGGAACAACAACACACGACAAGGACGGGCACTTGGATCGTCATCACGATCGAGGCCGTAGCAGTTGAAGAGAAAGTAAGAAACATCGTCATATCGATGGTTCTCCTTCTTCTTCCCCTTCATCACACCATTAATCCTCTCCTTCCACATCTGGGTGCAGCCACAAAGAGCATAACGGTGAGGATAAGGGTAGGCAAAACTAGAGACCTCAACGAGAAAGTCGAGAGAAAGGACGAGGGCACTCCAGAGAATCAAGGCATGAACAAAGGGAAAGTAGGGAACAACGTAGACATCATGGATGTCATGAAAGAGATGATCATGAAAAGCCCCTATTTGCAACCTGAAGTATGCTCAATATAACAGAGGCAGTTAGGATACCCACAAGGAATCAAAAGGATAGTCAGATCAAAAGATTAGATATGAATAATATCCCATGCTTCGAAGGGGGATATAATGCTGATCTGCAAAATCATTTACAAGCATTCCATGATGCCTGTGCCTAGCAGAATATAGAAAATAAGTGGCAGAAACTAAAGTTATTCCCTAGGACACTCATCAAGGAAGCAGAGAGTTGGTACAGATCCTTAGAGTCGAAAACCATTAGGAGATGGAGTATGATGTTAGAGTTGTTCAATGATAAATACCAAACGTACTCCAGAGTGTCTAATGTTTGTAAAAAAATCCAAGGATGGAAATAGGGTAATCATGAACCCTTGGATGCTGCCATGGGTCGATACTATGCATTGCTACATCATTGCCTGGGCCATGGCTATGCACAACAGGATCAACTTCGCCATCTCATAGATGGGCTAAGGTATGAAACTAGGAGAATCCCTGGGACTTATGCCCAAGGGAGATTATCCAATCTTAGATCCCATGAAATTCATTGCTTGTTGAAGCAAGTAGCCAAAGAAGAAGGGGAGCTACAAAAAAGAGAGAGCGCAGGAGAATATAATTGTGATCCTTCCCTTCAAAAGAAGGGAGTGAAATTTTGCAATGAAGAGGATGAGTCATCACTCGAAGAGTTGGTGAACAGAAAAACCTTGCTGATTCAAAAGCTAACAACAGAAGTATTAGCTAAGGTGGATCAATTGTGGGATTCCTTAGACTCTAGAGTTGAAACCATCCTAAAAATTGTAGAAGAGTCTAAGGAGGAACGAGGTAGTGACTCCAATAAGAAAAAGTGGAGAGATTCAGGCCATGCACATGACAAAGGTAAGGGGAAAATTACTATCTCCAATGAGGTTGTGGACTCAGACACAGAAAATGATGATGGATGTGAGATTTTCCAATATGACCATCCTAAGGGATGTTGTCCAATCATCTCACATCTACAAGAGTCTGGGGTGTATGCACTTAACCCGAGACTTAACAAACAGCAAGCACCCCGAAGGTTACCTTATCCCCAAGGTAACCCAAGATAGTTCCACCAACCATTAACATACTATCCAAGTGGAACTCCACCACAACCCATCAGGCAACATCAGTAGTGACAACACCCACAGTCATGGGGGATGCCACTACCAAGGCAACAATACCCTTGCCGGCAACCAAATCCTTATGGCTATTACGTGCAGCAACCGGTTTCTCCAAGTGACTCTATGGGTCACACAACTCCCCAACGTCACTACCAAGTTTGAGAGTATTTTAGAAGGAATCCTTCTCCTACGAGAGACACTCCACACATGTACAATCCTCCGAATCCATCCGCCACTCTTCCACCAGTAGTTCCCATACCACCTACTCCAGCATTGCAAGGGGAACTCCCCACTCAACCGTAGCAACATAATGCTACGAGAGCTGTAAACATTCAACCTACTGCTAGTTCTAACAACCACAAGAAGAGAAGACCTTTTTTTAGAACCAAAAGCCTAGACAAGCTCTCACAACAACAAGCAGTTGAGTCTGTGCATACTCCTCCAAGATACAAGGCTTCGGGGCTCCCTTCAGTCCAACAACAGGGCTTAATGCATATGGTTATGTTAATGCATACCGTTACCGACTAGATCAAGGTAGGCCACCTTCCCAGGAAACTCTCTGATCTTGGAAGTCCCTTAGTCTATCTACAAGTTGCTTGGAATGAACCTCATAAGGCTCTTCTTGACTCGGGTTTTGGAGTCAACTTAATCTCACGAGAAATGTATCAAGCCTGGAACCTGCCCCAACTTAAGAAGAGCAATATTAAACTAGAGCTGGCTGACCATTCCATCACCATTCCCTTGGGATTCGTGGAGTACATAGTTACTTCTGTGTGTGGTTGTTCATAACCAGCCGATTTCTTGGTGATAGAAGTCAACAGTAACAACGGGGGCTTCCCAATTATAATGGGAAGGCCATGGCTAAGTATAATAGATGTGTACCTAGGGATCCACAATCTTTCCTTGGAGATATCTAAGGTAAATACTTATGGAAAGATCGAGAAGAAAGTTCCATGCATCACATACAGTGACTCAGAGGGTGATGACATGGAGGAATGCTCAGCATCTCTTCCATGTAACTGGTGTCTCCTAGAAACACAAATACAAAGGTGCCTGTATTTAGCAACCACACAAGTAGTGGACATCCCGTGGTTGATAGCTAATCGAAAGAACAACCAATCAACATGCATGGAACAAACCGAGGAAACAACCCATGCTCGTAACAAAGGCATAGACACATTGGAATATGAATGTCGCCAACTTCCACCCCTTAATCTAAGAACATCAATCAGGAGAAGTTGGACACTCCTAAGAAATTCAAATAGGTGCTCATTATTTCGGATCTCTCCCTTTCCATTCAGTCATGGGGGATATGGCCACCTATGCTAATCATTGGAGGCCCTCAGTTCTTTTAAGTTTTTGTTTTACACATTTTTGTTTTACACGTTCTTGTTTTACACGTTCTTGTTTTAAACATTTTTGTTTTACAAATTTCTTTAACTTTTATTATTATTTTTTTTACAACATCGTTACACTTTTTCATTTCTTTGTGTGAGTGTGTGTGTGTGTTATCCATCTTGTCAAGTTTGTCATTTAATAAGTGTTCTTCATGATGGTATGAACTATTTTTCTATTGATTGCTAATGTTTGGTTTTTACCTTTAAGTTACGATGTTGATACTATAGTATGGTTCTTTTGATATGATAGGCAATGAGTCCACTTCATCCATTCATCCATAGATTTCTATGGTATCTCTTGGCTTGGAAATGTATAGTCCCTTTTAAATAAGAACTCTAACGAATTAGTGACTAGGGATTTCTCAAACTAAGGAAGGACTCAAGGATCAAAAAGGGTATGACTTCAAGGGAACTTGATGCATTTGTGTTGGCCATTCTCTTGGGTGCTTGGATGTTTTCTTCTTGAGTTTTCTTACCATTCCAATGTCACTCAATTATCAAGAAGCTAAGTAAATAAAAATAAGAAGTCTTTGCATGGTGTGGTTCTCATGCATAAACACATAAAACAACAAAAAAAAATAGTGAGAATTCAAAGCACACCCATTAGATGAAATCATCATTTGGGCTACAAGCATTGGTTATGGAACTAAAATAAACATGTTCCCTCTGACTAAGGCCCTTCTCGCTTCCCATTCTCTCCTCCTTCATTTGGTCGGAATGGTAGTGGCTCTTGGGTGAAGGCATTCTTGTTATTCAAGT
This sequence comes from Gnetum montanum, assembly GCA_015680685.1. Lineage (NCBI taxonomy): Eukaryota > Viridiplantae > Streptophyta > Gnetopsida > Gnetales > Gnetaceae > Gnetum > Gnetum montanum. The sequence continues at coordinate 337,125 of MNCI01018957.1, read as the reverse complement.
GGATGGATTGGCCAAATGCATTGATGCGAAGTCACTAGATGTGGTTTATTTGAAGCTAGATTTGGAATGGGATCAACTAAGTCACATTAACCATGCAACACACAAGGGGCTGTATGCCACCTTGTTCTTGAGATTCCATCCCATTCTCTTCTTTCCATCATTCTTCCTCCATGATTCACCTCATTTTCGGTTGTATCATTAGTGTATATCTTGGTGGATGCATTGTTTTTTTTTGGTAAATTCTTGTCGTTAAGACTTTAACTCTTGTTCCAATTGACATTCCCAAAGCCTACGGACTCTTTGAATGTGGGTTTTTCAAGGTATTAAGGGCATGAGCTTGCTTTGGGAAGGATCCACTGACATTCCTATTTGGTGCACCAGTTAACTTCTTTCCCCTAACATTTTTGCAATCCATTTTATTTTATTCATTTCCATCTTGACATCTACTTTATCAATGTTACCGTTGTCTCTTTTTATCCATCTTTCTTGTTCCTTTTCTTTTTCCATTCTCTCACTACCGAAGGTTCGCAATTAGTCATGGGGGTACAGGGCCCAATTTTTTCAATTTTCTCCTAACCCCTACACCTTCAAAAGTCACCAATATTATATCTCTAGATCTATAACCAACCATACCACAACTCAGCCAATGGACTTACATTGAAGCAAGGTAACAATTACATTATGATTCATTTACCCTTACTAATATAACACTATGTTGTGTGTGCAGATGGCAATCATACAACAACGGATTGGATCTAGAAGGACCACTTGGAATGGATCGGTGTTGAAGCAGCTATGCAAGGAGCAGGATCGATGGCGCGCTTACGGATGGACAACGAAAGCTGCAATCTTGGCATGGACAACAACAAACTTATTTTCTCCTCTCTTCTCTCTTAGCTACCAAATAAGGCCTGATGTCAAATGTATAAGGTGTTCACTCTTGTTGTCATGAACACCAGTTTTTTCATGTCTTGTAATAATGATCCGTTCACATGTCATCCCATTAGTTCCATTTTTAGTCACTAATCCCATACCTTCCCAATATTATTGTAAGCAACTCGAGGGTAAGTTTTTATTCAGTCATGGGGGTATCATGGGACGCGATATCGCATGGGCCGCGATATCACGTCGTCCCCCACGATATCGTGTATGCGATATCGTAGTGCACTGCCAAGTCTATAAATAAGAGGCGGCACTCCCTTGTTTCTCATTCTAGGCCTAGACCATAGCGAAACTCTGGCAATTTTCCCTCTCCAAAGATAGAATATTTTCCCATGTGCCTACAGTAGGAACTCCAAAGTAAACGGATCTTTATTCGAGCAAATATTGTACTTGAACACAAGTTTGTGTACGGCAATAAAGACGAACTTCTTGGATAAACCTTGTAGTGCATGGAATAGGCTAAATAGGACTTTTATTTATTGTTATTTATTTTTTATCATTTAAATTATTTATTAGTTATTAAATCTCTCTCAACCCTTCTCTCCTAGTTAAGTGCCTCAGTACAATCGCTTCGAGCATGTGCGTTACGCTTGGTGATCCTAGTAACAATTAGTGTTTGGTAACCAAGGTTGCATTGGTTCAAGGTGTGAATGGTAAGTGGGAACGGATGCTGATGCTATGTTAATTAATGCTTAGTTAGTTAGTTAAAGTTAGTCAATTAGTCTCTTCACCCTTCACCTCATTAGCATAGGAGATAAAACATAAAAAGACATAAAAATCATATACCTCGAACTTACTTAACCATACACCGTGATAACTACAAGTAAGTCTAGGAAGACAACGAATAATTAACCTTAAGTGTTCCATGAGGCGTGTAGGTACTTAGTCTGTGAAATTCGATTGAATCGCGTGTGTAACGCTCATATTCGTATGGTTGAGTGTTGGGATACCCTCGCCACTCATCAATTAGCTTAATTACTGAGGAACATTGAATAAATAATTGAAAATATTAAATGTATGAATAAAATATTTAAGCTATCTAGAATGTTGCAAGATTTATCAAGAAGTTTTTCTTTCTTGCCACACACACTGTCATGCTTAGGTACAACAATGCTTGAATAAAGATCCGTACGCTCAATGACTCCTACTGTAGGAACTCAGGAAAATATTCTAACTTTCAAATGTACATCCTACAAGAGCTTTGCTACAACTATGAAGTCCCTCCCCTATAAACATGGCTATGAAATTGTATTTATAGTTTTTATTGTTGGGCTATGTTGATGGGGCCTCATATACATAGTAAATGCTATGTTGACATGACCTTATCGATGGGGCAACACCACATAAACAAGGCCACATCAATGGGGGCCCATTGACGAGGCCACGTCAATGGAGACCCATCAACATAACACTTTGATGCTCATCACCAGCAATTTACTTTTTTTCATTTTTTTGCCTCATTTCCTATGGTTTTTGGTAACTATGCATGATACCATATGAATTAAGGACATGAATTTGTATTTAATATTGTAGATGAACTATGATAAAGTTACTAGTACAAAATTACAAGAAGATGATAGCTGCTAAAGGAAAAATACCAAAAATAAGTGCGTTGACAAGAATTTGAATTTTACTTCTAGAAAAAAATTCATACATGAGACATTCCTCTAATAAGCCTTGCATACAAAAATAAATAAATAGATACAAAATAGGATAAATAAAAGATCAAGGATGTTCTAATATAAGCTACTAGAAACTCAATGTAAACTATTAACTTTTAACACATTATATAAAAAGGTATGAAGTCATGGAGTTAATTGCTCAAGTGGAACATTAAAATATTATCAACAAATGTAAAAAATGTATTGGTTAGAACTAATCAGGAACCAAATACTAAAAAGCCCTTGGAATTTACTAAGAAAATAAATTGTTAGATTTGATGAATAATCCAAGTAGAAGAATAGGCTAAAGATGTTGGTATTAAATAGAAATATCTCATTATCAAAGACATAAAATAATATCTTCAATATGCTAGCTTGCATTATGTTAACCTACCTTTCTTAACTATAGCAAAGCTAGAAAATCAAATAGAATAAAGAATTTACCTACATACATTTGTTATATGAATATCAAAAAGGATTTTCATCAAGATAGATAAAATTGACATTCATCATATCCAATACAACAAAAAGACCACTAAAACGATATGAAGAGGAAAGAGTAACATTTGTAAGCAGGTTCATCATAACTTGAAACTAGTCTTTATCATACAATGCCTCCAAAACATTCCACCATTAGTAAAAATTTCATGACATGAATAGAAATTGGATGACTTGAAAATAAATAAAGATAAGATGAGACTTAAAGGCAAAGAAAATAAGCAAATGCCACCAAGTTTAAAAACTAAAAATAAAATGATCAACATATTATTTCATATAGAAGTAAGCTTTAGAAACAAGCCTAGAGTAATGTAATTTTAAATAGAGTATTAGTTAATTTTTCTTAAGTTTGTAATAATTATATCATATTATGTTGTATAAACTTAACCATGAGCTTTTGCTAGATAGCCAGAAATGATAATGTGCAAACTGTCAGAAAACCCAACTCACAATATAGGTAGCAAACACCCTCTCAAGGTTAGCACCTTCAACAAAGTTAACAAGTAGAGTTTCTATTCTCTAACTCTCATTTCATACCCTCATTCTCTATATTCAATGTTTCTTTTAGATTCTTCATTCTCTACTCTTTTTCTACTTTGAATCCATCAAAAATTAAATCCAATTTATATATTCTTAACTATTAGATAGGTATTTTAAGTTCATGCAAGTTGTAGTCAATTGCATTTCAAAGATTATAAGCTGCTACAACTTGCAGGGCATTATAGTACACTTTCCAACTAATTTAAATAAAATAACCTAGGTACTTCAAGTCACTACAACTCACAGTGGCTCACAATTAGAGGTAATGATGGAATATTTAAACTTTCAATGGTAAAAGAAAGACTACAAGGTATTTTGAGTTGAAATGCCTTGTAGTGGTAAAAAGTGTCTTGTATTTCTAAATTATCTTATGAGCTACTAGGGATGCAATGTCTCACATGAAAATTATGAGTTGTTGTAGGTTGCATTTAATTGCAATTTGATGAAATCCCTCTTCCATTCTCATGTTCCATTTTTAACTTTTTAAATCTCATCTAAGTTGAAACTTTAACTTCTAAAAGTATTATTTGAGGTCTTTGGTTATTCCTAGGACTTACAAGTCTACTTTGAGATCCTAGTCATGGGAAATGAGATGCTCAAAATTCATTCTATGTCTTCTAGTTACTAGGGCAACCTACTACACTTGATTGAAACTCATGCTAGGTCATACTATAGAGACTATGGGTTACTATGACTCATGTTCGAGATTAGCAATGGAAGAATGCAACTAAATCACAAAGAAAAATGCCTAAGATCTAGCCCCAATGATAAGAAATTACTTAAAAATCTAATGTTGTCATGAAACATCGCTTAGGATGACTAGAATCAAGATCCTTCTTCTAACTATCAATCTCTATTACTGGAGCAATATTTGAATGGGGAACTCTTTAGATTTTCCTACAAACATATCAATTAGCATTTTTTTGGTAATATGTAGTGAGATGAACAATAACTATATCAATTAGAATTGCTGCATTAGCAGCTAGCGACATGTTTGACACTTCAACTTTTTAGAAAATGAATATATTGATTGGTATAGCTAGAATCTATGCCTAGAGATATGCTTTTCAACTCAAAAATTAAATGCTTAAAACCACTCCAATTCAAGAGCAAACAAAATTAAATATTCTTTAAAATTTAATTAAAGTAATAAGAGAAATTATAAACTAAAATAAAGCTCCACAAACATACATGTAATAACATTTACTATGACATGCAAGCTATATTGAGCACATAAGCCTTATCATAGCTTATACGAATGAAATCCTTGAGAAAAAACAATAAATCAAGCCTATAAGGGATTTTATTTAAAATCCAAATAACTAGAAGAGTGAGACAACACTAAATCAATCAATCCTTAATTCCAATTTGGCTTACAACCTTAAATTATTCTAAAATTTTGTGAGAAGGGATGAAGATGATGAAAACCCCAAAAGTTCTCTCTAAAACCTTAACAAATTAACATGAAACATAGATTCAAATATCAAAATAAAAAATCCTTGAATACACAAAGCTTCTAAAATAAGGAATGAATGAAATCCTTGCTAGAGTTGTCAATTCAAATCATTAAACACTTTTAATTAAGCTTCCAAAATAGAGACTCTTCAAAAATAAACATGAGCTTTCATATATAATTCAAATGCTTGAAAAACTACGAAATATGAACTCAAAACTAAGAGTTAAAATTTTGAGAATGACAGAATTATGATTATATTGTGAAAAATTATGAGGATTTTCATTGTGAAAACTTCATGTTGTGAGAATGTGAGAAAGAAAAGAAAAAATGCACACAAAAACTTAAGAAACCACCAACACAGTTTTCCTTTTCTATTCACTTTCAACTTGAAACAAAATTCTTTCATCAAGTTTACAATGAATGAGAGGACTTCTTTTTACACCTTTTGATAATTCTTTACTTTGATAAGGATTACATGTCACATCATTGATCCATTACAAAATTTAAGTGTGCACATGCACTTACATGAAATAAAACATAAACTTCAAATTTTGGAAATTAAAAACTAACTCCTAATAACTTATAACTTTTAAAAGAAAAAATGAATAATGAATCTTGCTCATGACTTGAAATTAAACATGACATGAAACATAAAATTAAAATAAAATTTTATGGTCCACATGAGGACACATCCCTTACTATCTCTAACAACTCATAGTTTAATCACAGTTTCTTACGAGACAAAAAAAAACATGAGAAGTATCAAAATGAAATGATATTTAATTCTAGTCCCAACATGCATCATACATCTTATCATCTTAATTATTAATCTATTTTTCCTTTCTACTATATCATCCCACTATGATGCTTATGGAATCATGAATTCTTATTTAATATAATTGTTGCTATAATAATTTTTAAACTGATTTTAAGTATATTTTATCACCACCATGAAATCTTAATATTTTTAATTTTGTATCTTTCTTTGTTTTAGTCCTTATTTTAAAATGCTTAAATTTTTCTAATACTTACGATTTGTATGTTAGACCATAAAGCTAGGTCATTCAATTAATATTACAAAATACCTTTCGTTTATTATACCTTATGATGAAAAGGAATCACAAACATCTAGATGGACTAATTCAACAACTATTGAAACTTTTATTTCATGGTGTCAAGTAAATGATAGATGATGCATCTTTTCCATTTTACACAATTCATATTTTAACTCCTAATGACCTTTAAATTTTGGAATTTCATGATAGAATTAATGCATTTTCTTAATGTTTTGACATTTACATGCTCAGGTCTTAAATTCCATTTTCTTACTAGATCTTAGTTAATAATTACATACATTCTTTCAACATGATGATCCATAATTCAA
>MNCI01018957.1:264426-330316 GCA_015680685.1 Gnetum montanum | reverse complement strand
ACCTAAGAAGTTTCTTCTACATTTGAGGTATATGCATTCATCTCAACTTCTTTCAAGACCTTTACACACAATTCTATTATCATGTACATTCTTGTACCATTCTTTATAGTTTATCTAAAGATATTATATGATGGTGTTAGTGCACTTAACATATAAAATTTAATTATTTCATCTACTACCTAAACATTTTATGCTTGGAGTTCCACTTATAATGCAAAAACCTTATGTATAAGTGTTGCAATAACTTTGCTTTCTTTTAGTCTTAAGGAATATAATTGATTTTGTAAAGACACTATTTTTGACTTATTTTTTATTTTAAATATTTCCTCAAGCTTTGTCCACATCTTATATGTCAAATCTTATTTTTCAACTAATAACAAAACTCTCTAGACATGCTCAATGCAATTAACATTTACACAATTTTGTTATTTTTCTCTACCATGGTAATTTCAACTAATGGTACCTACAAGTTGTTTTCTCGAAGTAGAAATCTCATTTTAAGCTTCCATATATTGTATTTTGATGCATTATGAATTTTCCTTTCAAGTAATGGGATGTAGGCTCTTTCCTTTATCATGGCTATATAGAAAACATGTCGTCAATTCTTTGGAGTCATTATTTAACTTACAAAGATTATTGATAAAGCCAATTTTTGTTGTAATGCAATATCATATATAAGATATCATACTAATGATACTGTAGTCCATCCTATGTCATCATTAATGCAATGCCTCAAGATTTGTGCAACCTTATAAATACCAACACTTGGGTGCACAATTGATAACTTTCCATTCCAACACTGATGAGCGACGAGATGCCCCTACACCCAATTATACGAATCATAAAGCATTCATGTGCAATCTAGTTGAATTTTGTGAACTTTATCATTTCCAGTGCACTAGCTCTTCAGGAAGTGAATCTAACCTTAAGGTCAATTATTGTCCTCCCAATTACACTTGTGATGTACGTTGGTATGGTTAAGTGTAATTGAGACATCCAATTTTTATCATTCTGTATTTTATATTTTGGTGCTCGAAATGTAGATAAAGGGAGTTTAATTAACTAATGTAAATTAACTAATCAACTAGCATTTAACTAATCATAACATAAGTATTTGTTCCCACTTTTCGTACATGTCCTGAATCCATGTATCCATTACTGGGCTACAAAACACTATGCTATTAGGTGTACCAAGTGATAACGTTGTTGGGATTACCAAGTGAATACGTGTTATGCTCAAAGCGGTTGTACTTATGTATTTAATCTATCTAGATTAATTACCTCATTAACTCAATTGCTGAAAAATATTTGCAAAATAATTGAGAATAATTAACAAATAATTAAAAGCATTAAATGCATAAATAAAATAGCTAATCTATCCAAAGTGTTACAAGGTTTATCGAAAAGCTCATCTTTATTATTGCACACATTGTCATGCTCAAGAACAACAATGCTCAAATAAAGATTTGTACACTCAATGACTCCTGTTGCGGTCACTTGGGGGGAAATTCTAACTTTTGAATGGAAAAAATTCAAGAGCTTCACTACTATTGAAATCTACATTGCCATAAATGTGGCTAGTAGACACATATTTATAAGTGATGGACAGACACTACATCAACGGGGCCTTGTCGACGCAATTGACTATGTCAACGAGGCCTCATCAATGCAGCCAACCAACAACAACTAATCATACCCCCACAATTGAATGAAAACTCATCCTTGAGTTCTTTCACAAAATTGGGAAGGTATGGGATTATTGATTGACTTTTCTTCAACAAAAAAAATTAACTGACTTGACAAAAAATGGAGTGCCTTGGTGTATGGATCAACACATTACAAAAATGGTGGTGTTCAAAACACAAAATTGAACACCATGACACAACTCTTCAAAAATTAAACAACACATTCCTTGATGGTGTGAAGCTTGTTGAAGAAAATCAAACAATCCTAAGTGGTGGTGGTTCCTAAGGCTCCAACGGACCTTCACCAGCTTCACGCACTGGCAATGGTTGAGGCAGCTATAGTTGTCCTACTACTACTACAACTTCAAGTGGGAGGCAAAAAGCATCTAGCAATGCTTTCAATTTTAACTCCTTACTTCTAGGAGCATGCACCATCCACATAGCTTTCCCAATTTGGGTTGAAATGGGCACATCCCAAAGACACAAGATTGCTAGGAACAACTCCTTAGCATTGACGAACTAGGCAGCGAACTATTTGTGTTCAATGTTGAGCGCTCTCACTATGTTCTTCAGCTCTTAGAGTCATTCATTCATCTGGTTAGGTCCTTAGTGATAGATTGTTGATTTGTGAATCACCCTTTGAGAATTTTGAGTTCAGCATTAGTAGTCTCAAGCTTTTACTTGGTGTCCATGTGATGTTTGAACTTGGCCTCATATAGTAGATAAGAGCTAGCCACTTGTTTCTCCAATTTTGACTATGGATATCTAGCTATCAGCATTGCCAAGTTTATGTAATAGAGATTGGCCAACTCCATATGCTCTATCATTTCTTCAATCTGCAACTCCTTCAAGTGGATCTCTACTTTGTTATAGGCATCAATCCCATCAAGGATGGGTTTCCACATCTCTCTTCCTTACTAGAGTTGCTAGAGGGCTTCATTTACTTTTTTCTTTTTCATCTAGATTTTTTTTTCATTAATTTTCTTTTACAAGCCAACCTCGTTCCTATAGTGATTTTTCACTCTCTCAAATTTGAGAGCTTCATTCTTCCAGGAAACGATCTCAATGGTAGACTTTTGTTGTAAGGTGCATACCTCCTCCATTGATAGATTGCAATTCTCCATGGTTAACTTCCTCAGTTCAGTGTTAACTCTAGCAAGCTGCTCTTATTGTTAATGAATGAACTTCTTCATTTGATCTCTTTGAGGATCAACATTTCATAGGCAATGATTTTTCATCGTCAATGTTTCATTCTCTTGGCACATCTAATTCAAGTCCTTTTTGATTGGGTGCATTTCAGCTTTTGCCATAGACTGTTTGAAGATGGTCATTACTACTTCCTTCTCAAACCTTTTAAAATCATTCCTAAAGCTATTTGATAGCTTCATATTTTGTTGTTGTTGGGCTGAGGATTACTTATTATGCAAGTTGGGCACAAAGTTTAGTAACGTCCGTGGCCAAGCATTGATTTTTCTCTTGGGTTATTTCTAGTTGCCCCTACAAAATAATGCATTTTCCCCTTGCATTCAGCAACTCTGATTGGGTTCCAATGATGTTCTTCAGGAGATCAAAGATATCCAGAGTTGATTGCCTAGTTCCTATCATTCATTCCAGTAGTTGTTCATATTGGGCTGCATTCAATTTCTTGTTGACCATGCCTGCAGATGTCTACACATCTTGGAGTGTAGATATATTTGGTACATATGCCATGAGTGCATTCAGTGCTTTAGCTACATGGTCAGCTATCACTTCTACTACTGTCTCCTACCCTTGGTGCTGCATCACCAAGACAGTTGCCTCTTCACCTTTCTCCAATTGTACAGAGAAAGTGGTAGCATTCCTAGAGATTTTTGGGAATATATGGTGTGTTGCTAGTGACATCATCACCTCTCAAGCATTGAGATCTGACTAAAGGCAATTGCATTCTTTGGGCAAAGAAAATGGAACCACCTCTCCTCATCTGGCTAACTATTTGGGCCACCTCGTTAAGGTGACTCATCGCTAATTGATACATAGATGGATCCATCCCACTCATTCCTACTTGTTGCTCTTGTTCTCTCAAGAGCCATTCTTGGATTTGACACAGACGCTCAAGGACTATGTGGGCCTCCAATGTTGTCTCCTTAGTGGGTAGTGGTGGAAGCAGCTCCTCTTCTTGAGTGGTTTTTGGTGTTTTATCCTTCATGATTTTCACCCATGAGGCCAAGGAAGCATGCCTAAGGGTATCGTTAGAATAACAAATAATGCCTACCCTTTTGCAAAGTTTCCTAATGAGACACAGAAAAGGCAAGGTCTTCCTTCCACATTCATTCTCCTTAAAGTGCTTCTCAATCTCCAAATAAATCAACTATGGAAGATTAATGGGAAATTTCCTACTTAGAGCTACTCATGCTCGAGCAGAGAAAGTAGTCACCTTGCTTAGCCTCACCATTGGATTGAGGTGATAGGCCATAATCTTGAAATAAATCCACTCCACCGGTGTAAGAGCACCATACTCCTTACGGTCAACCTCGTAACATTGCTGGGTCCATTCCCTTTTTGCCTCAAGATCACCTTTTGTTAATATTTCTGCCAATTTTGTTCTAGTGCCTGGCAACCCTAGTGCCTGTGCAATGGCTTCTATCAAGTAGTACACTTGAATGTCCTTGATTTTTAAAATGAACCTTGGCCTTCAGCTATTCCAAAAGAGATAGGTCTCTCCCATGTACCATTCCCCACTAGATGTGATAACTGGCCACATGGGAGAGGTTTGCAATTATGTCTTGACATCCTTTGGAGATTTTTCCAAAAATGGCCCAAAATTTATTTCTTGAAAAACTAATCTTTGGATTTCTTGGGACTTCATGATGTCGAGGTAGGCTTGATTCAAAGTGACCTCAAGCCTTGGCATAGGTCTAGGCATTTCTCCTCGTTGGGATTGTTTGGTAGGCACTTCTTCCTCTGGAATCTGTCAAATAGATTCCACTTCAAGTTTCTCATGAAGAGGTCTAATTACATGGGTCACCTCTTGTTGTTCTTGGCCTTATTGCTAATAGCCCCATTTAGCTCTAGGTTATTTCCCCATGGTTGTGAGGGTTCTCCTTCCTATGGACACTTTTGTTTAGGTGCCATCTATAATCACAATAAGACCATGGATTAGCAATCATTGTGTAACCTTAAAACAACTTGGATACCTTAACTCTTGAGGGTAGTTACACTTGGCTAAGTTGCGATTATGACTAATTTAATGAACTCAATTGTTATTTTTATTTATGCATTATCATTGATAAATTATCCTGGAGGCTGTTGGAAGGGTTAACTATTGAAAGAGTTAATATTTTTATGTTGCTAAGGTTACTAACCCTTGGGGGGAGTTAGAAATTTTTTTAAAAAATTTCATCAGAAACCTTAAGATTTGTGGCCCTCACAATAAAGATCTTACCTCCGTTAAGTGCAGGATCGAAAACTGGAGTGATTTGAACAAACAGTTTGAAAGTTATGGGCTTTAGAAGGTTTTGGGCTCTGAAAAATTGCAAAAATTTCCCATGTGTTATGAGAAAATTGCAAAAAATTCTGAAGTGTTCGATGGTATATATAGTATTTTTGCACTACATCGACAAGGCCTTATTGACGGAGCCTCATCAACATGGTTGCCTATGTCAACGAGGCCTTGTTGACGTAGCTATTGACTTCCATTGACTTTGTTCAAACTTTTAAAATACAATGAATTTTTTAATGAAATTGGGATCAAATGAAAGCTTCTAAGACCAAGAATAGTATGAAATCATGAGAAGAGGGTGTTGAAGTTCATAAATTTAAAAAAATGGAGAAAATTTGATTTAATGGATGAATGTAATGAAAGATTAAGGAGTATTGAGCAGTTTACATAATGGAAAATATGAAATATAGGGTTTTAGCAATGCTAAAGGTAAGGAAACTTAACTAATCAAGCCAAAAGCTATGCGAGTGGGTCCTTCCCATTACAGGCTCATGCCCTTGTTTCCCTTGCATAACCTCAACTAAGGAGTCTATGGGACCCATAGTTGATTTAATGATCATGAAAAGTTAAGAACCAACCTAAAAGAATCCACTCAAGAATCCCAACACATTAGACTAAGACATAGAGTACAACATAGAATTTGATAGTGAGGTAAATTATGACAGCATGGATGGATGATAGAGAAGGCCTGATGGAGTTCCAAATTGAGGTCATAAGAAGTCCCTTGTGAAATTTGTGGTTAAAATGACCTAAGAAGTTCCATCCTTAGTCCAAACCAAAACCATTTGCTTTCAGTGAACTTGCATGACCACTCTAAGACTGATCCACCCACTTGAGATACAAGAGTGCTTTCAAAAAACAACCATCATTCCAAAAAGAGAAAAAAAGAGAAGTAGGAAGTAAGAGAGAGGGGGGGCCTTAGTTAGAGAGGACCTTTAGGCGTAGTGCTATTCAAGTACCATAACTAGTGCTTATAGCCCTCTTATTTGTCCAAGGGGTGTGCTTTGAATTCCCATAATTTTTTTCATTATTTTCTAAAGTGGGACCCACACCATGTGAGGACTTATTCGTGTTGAAGGGGTGTGCTTTGAATTTCCATCAATTTTTTAAATGGGAACCACACCATGCAATGACATTATTTTCACTTCCTTCAATAGGTAGTATGAAATGGTAAGAAGTTCATGAAAAACACTCAAGCACTCAAGCAAGAAGAAGAGTACAAAGAGTATTGAATCCCCTTGAAGTCACACCCTTTACAAACCTTTGGATCCTTCCTAATTTCAGAACTACCAAGTTCACAAATTGATTAGAAGTTTCTTTAATGAAAAGGGATCTCAAATTCCCAAAATAACGAAAACCATAGAGTTTATTGGATAGGTAGATGACATGGACTCATTTTCTATTCCATGAAAAATAAACCATGCCAAAGTTATCAAACATCAGAATTCAAAATAAAAACTAGACATCGAAAATCACTCATTAATCACAAACCATCATTAGTAAATAGTAACAGCAGCATTGTGTCCTGTGACAATAAAGTGAATTTATCAGCAAAAATGAGAAAATATCACACTTAAGTAAAAGAAAACAAAAGAAACAAAATAAGGTAAAATATATAAGAAATTGTAAAATAATCAAGAAAGTTAAAAGCTACTAAAAATGATATAAAATTACAAAATATTCAAAGATCAAAAATTTGCAAAATCAAAAATGTGAAAAAAAAAAAGGTAGAAAAACTAAGAGGCCATGGTAATGGCCAACATATGGCCATCTTCCCCATGACTAAATTGAAGGGAGGAGATCTAAAAAATAGAATAGGGATGTTCATTCATTGAGACTATAGTTACATTGGCCTATCTTAGTTCTCGGAAAGGTTTGACTTGTTGGATATTGACCAATTGCTTTTTATTTGGGCTATCAGGTTTGTAAATTATCATGCCCCTATAGGGAAATGTTTGATCAATTATATAAGGTCCCTCTCACAATGTTTGGAATTTTTTCTTTTGGGGTACATGTGTGGGGTTCCAGTAAAGAACCTTATCTCCTAGTTGAAATTTTACTTTACTGATTCTAAAGTCATGACACTACTTGTTGAATGCCTTGTTCACCTCATTCAAGGATAGGGCCACCAATCAATTTTCATCTAGCACATTTAGATTAATCAATCTTTCCTTTTATGCTAGACTTACGTTAAGGTTTAATTCACAAGCTATCGAGAGTATATGGAGCTCAAATTGAATCAGGAGCATTAGAATTTTTTCATACACTAACGCGTAGGGATAATATCCAATAGAAAGTTTCTAATTTAAATGATAAGCCCAGAGAGCATCATTAAGTTTTGTACTCTAGTCCTTCCTATATTTTCTAATGGTTTGCATTATTATTTTTGTAATCTTCCAATTAGTTACCTCTACTTGACTATTGGATTAGGGGTGGTAAGGTGTTAATTTATATTCTACCCCCAAGAATTGCATTAATTTTCTAAATGTGGCACTTATGAAATGAGTTCCATTATTAGAAAATAATGAACATGGCACCCCTAAACCTATTCAAAATATTTTTTTTGTATAAATCTGGTAACAATGGATGATGTACAATCAGTAATGGCTACCACTTCTGCCCATTTTCTGTAGTAGTTACTACTAGTATAATATACACTTTCTTGTTAGACATGGGTGTAATGGGATCCATGACGTCAACGACCCATATGTCGAAAGGCTCTAGTGGTTAAATCCACTATTGATGACCTTCCATGTGAGTGGTCATTCCCCCGTCACATTGACAACTTTCACAAGACTTGACAAACTAGTGGGCATCCCTAAACATTGTGGGCAAATAGTATCTTGTCATTAGCATTTTTATGGTTGTGCATCTCCCTGCATAGTGGCCTCTACAAGGCCCTTCATGAGAATATTGGAGAATGCATAGTTGATCTTCGTTAAGGACACACCAACGGATCAAGCCATCAGCACACACCTTGTAATGGTGCCCATTGATTTCTATGAAGTATTTGACCTGATGAAGAAATTTTTGCTCTTTTCTAAAATCCAAGTCTTGTGGCATCTCTTGAGTGATAAGATATGTGAGGATGCCATTAAACCATATTACTTTTTCAGGCATTTGTTTGCTTATTGCTCCAATAAAGAGGAGTTCTTTTGGAAACTAATTAAAGAGCAGGCTCTCCTCCTCTTTGTTATCCCATCTTAAATGAGAAACATGATCAATGATCACATTCTTGGTCCCTTTTCGATCTACCATAGTAAGATCGAATTCCTGCAAGATCATAAGCCACCATATAACCCAAGGGCTCACTGTTGTCTTGTTCATAAGGAAGTGAATTGCACTATGGTCCGTATGTACAAACACCTTATAACCTAGCACATAATGTCTAATCGTTTTCTAGCACATACACCACTATTGTTAATTCTTTCTCTGTGGTGGTGTAATTCAATTATGTCCCCACAATGCTTCTACTCATGTAGTGGATATAATATGGATGTTTCTTATTGTCCAGCTACATGAGCACTACTCCCAAAGCATAGTTAGATGCATCTGTCATGATATGAAATGATTGGGATCAATCTAGTGCTTGTAGGATTGGTGTTTCTATGAGTTTCAAATTTAATTGTTGGAATGCATGTTCATGTTCCTTGGTCCAAATGAAAGGTGCATCTTTCTTTGTAAATTTTACCAACAACTTTGCAATCTTAACGAAATTCTCAATAAAATGCTAGTAGTAACCAGTGTGTCCAAGGAATGACTGAACATCTTTAATGGTCTCTGGTTGTGTGTTATTCCTTGGATGATCCTTATTTTTTCTAGGTCTACCTCAATCCATTTTTATGAAATTCAGTGCCCTAGCACAATGCCTTCTTAGACCATGAGATGGCTCTTTTGCCAATTGAGAGGTAGGTTTGTCTCTATACATCTCTTCAATACTTACTCAAGTAGGTCCAAGGCTTGCTCAAATGTAGCTCCATAGGTGGAGAAGTCATCCATGAAAAATTCAACACCACTACTAATTTGTTATTCAAAGATACTTAGGACCAAGCATTGGAATGTTGTAGGGGCATTGCATAGGCTAAATGGCATCTTACAGTATGCAAAAGTTCCCCAAGGACTCGTGAATGTTGTTTTGGCTTGATCTTTAGGTGTAATTTGGATTTGGTTATAACCACTATAACCATCCAAAAGCCTGTAATAACAATTCCCAAATATGGTATCTAACACTTGGTCTACAAATGGCCAAGGAAATTGATCCTTAAATGATGCCATATTTAATAGCCTAAAGTTAATGCAAACCCATCATTTTCCATCCTTCTTTGGTACTATTACAAGTGGACTAACCCACTCACTATCCACAATTGGATAAATAAACCTCACCTTGCTCTATCTTCTTCTTGAATTTTGCTTTAATTTAGGGTTCAACTGCCTCTACAGCTGTCTTCTAAGCTTTATGTTTTGTTCAGTGTAGATGCAATGCTGGCATATCCTTGGATTGATTCCTGTTAGTTCTAGAGATGATCAAGCAAAGACTGTTGACCATTTATTCACCACTTTCAACAACTTTTCCTTTTGTCCAAGAGCAAGTTTCTAGCCTTAATATTAGCCCATGAGCAAGTGAGTGGACTTCCTGGATTGGATCTTTTTATAGGAAGGTTTCCAGCCTTAATCCAATTAGAAATAGCATGGGCTAATATTACAGTGCAAATCCTAGGTGGCACTTAGTTTCAAGGGCACTTAAAGGTAGTTGATGTAGAGGATGAGGGTGCTGGAGATGCAAGGTGATCAGCTAGAGTAGGTTGTGAGGGTTGGAGAGGATCGCTAGGTCAAAAGAAAGGTCATTTTCTTGATTGATTATATGGACAATTTGATTGAAAAATTGATTGTGAATGCACAGCCCTTGTAGCATTTCATTGTTACGAGTGTGGTGGAATTTCACCTTGCATGGATGGGGTAGGGGGTAATTGAGTTGAAGGTGTAGGCGTAAGTATAGAGGGATGTGGAAGATGATAAGGATATGGATATGGATTTTCCTCTCAAGTAGATGGTAAATGTCTTCGATGATACTTTGGAGGGTAATAGTGATGCTAAAATAAGGCATGACTTGTAAAACTTCTAAAGGGGATGGGTTACTAAACATAGTACCCATATATATTTGGTTTCCTATAAGGGTACTACTACCTTGGTAGTGGCATTCCCCATGATTTTGGTTGATACCACTATTTCTATTATTTGTACGATTGTGGAGGAGTTTCACTTGGGTAGTAAGCTTGTTATTGCTAGTGGAATTATCTTGGACTACCTTGAGGGTAAGGCAATCGTCTTGGAGCTTGCCTATGTAAGGATTCAATGCATACACTCCATACTCTTGTAAGTGTGACACCATAGGGCAACATCCCTTTGGATGTTCATATTAATAGATGTTACATTCAGTTTCATCATCAGATATAGGCTCCACAACTTTCTCTACTACAACAAATTTTCCCTTACCTCTTTGGTAGGCATGTTTAGCATCTTTTTACCTTCTATGATTATGATCACTATTTTGCTCTCTGGATTCTTCAGAAATCTTCAAAGTAGTTTGAAAATTTTCATCCAAAGAGTCTCATAACTTGTCAACCTTGGTTGAAATGTCAAAAATAGATTTTTGGATGGGCAAGGTCTTTCTATTCACCACTTCATCAAGTAGTGACTTCTCCTCATCACAAAATTGGACCTCTTCTTTTCTAATAGATGGATCCCTATTATATTCTTTAGCACTTTCCCTCTTTCTTAGCTCACCTTCTTCTTTTACTACATGCTCAATTAACCTTTGGATCTGATGAGTCTTTATTTCAGAAAATCTTTCTTTAGCATACACCCCCAAGGGTTCTTCGTGTTTTTGCTTTGAGCCCATCTATGATGTGACGAAGTTGTTCCCTCTAAGAGTAACCATGGCTAGGGCATCATTGTAGGAGTGAATAGTATCAGCCCATGATGTGTGCTCCTTATTTCTAGCCTTGGATTTGCCTTCTCAAACTAGACACTTTGGAGTATGTCTGGTATCTATGGATAGATTCCAACTCTAAAGACTAGTACCAACTTTTAGCTTTCTTAATGTGTCCTTGGGAAAAGCTTGAGTTTTTGCCACTCATTCTCTATGTTCTATGAGGCACAAGAATCTTGAAAAGCTTGTAGATGTATCTGCAAATTACAATTATATCCCCCCCACAAATTTTGGGATATTGTTCATGTCAAGATGCTTGATCCAACTATCCTTCATATGCCTGGTTGGAATTCTTACTACCTCTACAATGTTAAGCATACTTCAAGTTGCCAATAAAGGTTTATAATCATTACTACGTTGATGACATCAATGATGGTTTCAACCACCCCTTCAATTTTGGTGGCCTTCATGGTCATTGTTATTTCACCAATCACCTTCATCATGGTTGTTTCGATGGTGACTTCCATGAGAACCGTCAAATGAAGAGGAATGTTTGGAATTGGATGAAGAGGATGAAGAGGAAGGTGGACCACCACTACCACCATAGTGTCCACCACCACTCTTATGCTTATTATGATCTCCATCATTAGATCCCTTATTATTGCAATGTTCACCCAAGTCCCTACCTTGGCTATCATTCTTTCTTGACCCCAGTTTATGAATAGTCGATTGCAAGGTTAGATTCACACCCTCATCATTAGTAGCAAGGAGTGGAGAATCTTTATGTTGAGAACTTTCCAAGGGAGGATCTTCATTATCCTCTTGATCTAGCAGGGATAGGGGTTAGTATAATGTTTCACCTTTGTAGCTTCATAGAGTTTATCTTGACGTTTATCTCTTTTACATTATGTTTTAGTGGGACAATAGTTCTGAGTGTTGTATCCATTCACAATGTACTTTTCATGAATATCTACTATGCTCAACTTCTTAGGGGTTTTAAATAGCATTCCAAGCATAGATCTATTAGGGGGCAAGACAATGTTATCCTCTATATCACACCATCACATTTGTTCATCCTAATATAGGATGAAGGTCAAATTTGGCACAAACTCATCTAGATGAGTGTACACCACCTTGCATTCTTGTAGGACTAGTGGTTTACTATCTTCAAGCTTACAAGAAGAAGAAGACATTTTGTAAAACAAAATGAAATTTTCAGTGTGCTTTTATAATTTATGTATAGTGGGAATGTTATTTGACCTTTAGGTTCGTACAATGATATTAGTGATATTTACTTAAACCTCAATAGCACACGTTCCACAAACAAAGTTCTTAGTAATGATGTCAATGATGAGCAATGAAGAACCCCTACACCCAACCATATGAATCACAAAGCATTCACGTGCGATCCAGTTGAATTTCATGAACTTTATCATTTCCACTGCACTAGCCCTTTAGGAAGTGAATCTATCCTTAAGGTCAATCGTTGTCCTCCCAATTACACTTGTGATGTACATTGGTATGATTAAGTGTAATTGAGGCATCCAATTTTTATCATTTTGTATTTTATATTTTGGTGCTCGAAATGTAGATAAAAGGAGTTTAATTAACTAATCTAAATTAACTAATCAACTAGCATTTAACTAATCCTAACATAAGTATCTGTTCCCACTTTCCATGCATATCCTAAACCCATGTATCCACTGTTGGGCAACTAAACGCTACGCTACTGGGTGTAACAAGTGATAATGCTACTAGGATTACCAAGCAAATACATGCTACACTCAAAGGGGTCGTAATTATGTATTTAATTTATCTAGCTTAATTACCTCATTAACTTAATTGCTAGAAAATATTTGCAAAATAATTAAGAAGAATTAACAACTAATTGAAAACATTAAATGCATAAATAAAATAGCTAATCTATCTAAACTGCTCTAAGGCTCATCAGAAAGCTCGTCATTATTCTCGCACACACTATCATGCTTAGGTAAAATAATGCTTGAATAAGGATCTATACACTCAATGACTCCTATTGTAGGCACTCAGGGGAAAAATTCTAACATTTGAATGGAAAAAATGTAAGAGCTTTGCTACTACTAAAATCTAGATTTCCATAAATGCAGCTAGTAGGTGTGTATTTATAGAAGATGTATAGACACTACGTTGACGGGGACTCGTGAACGTAGCCAACCAACGACCACTGATCAAACAGTTAGTCGAACTCTTGCAGTTTTGTTTCATAGTTTAGCAATAGAGTAAATGCCCATAATGTGGTGTTGAGTAGTTGTCTAGTGTCTTTATTCAAGTGAATTGTACTTGGACATAATTCATGACCAACAATAAAGATCGAGGTTGCTTTTCATCATTACATCATCCACTTAGTTTTTTTATGTCTACTTAGACTAATTTTCTTATTTTCTCAGTTAATCATTTTCATTTCAAGCATTTTATTTTACATGTTATTAGTAAGTGGAATGGATACAACTAGTTTCAAGCACTAAGTGTAGTTATCTAGTAACCTAGTAGTGGTATTACTTGATTCACTTGATAGTAACACCACTTGGTAATCCCAATGATAACTACATGAGTTAAGGCATGTACAATAGATCAAGACCGGATATGCATCACACCAAGCTAAGTTAGATTTATGTTTTCTTATTTAACTAGAATTAGGGTTTTATCTTCAATCATGTTTACCATTAGGAGCATTAAGATCCTTAGAACATCAACTAAGCATATGTCTCACTAAGAGTTAAATCATATACTCAAACTTCATGAACTTGAAGTAGGAAGATAGTGATCTTGAATTTAACATTAATTACTAGCATAATTACATTATCCATCCATAAATTATGATCTAGTCCTATGTAGAAACTTGTGACTTATATGGTAGAGTGTTGGATACCTCCATCACTCATCATTGGTGCTTTTGCTAGGGATGTGTTTATGTGTGCTAAGTAATTGATCTTATAAAGTTTGTTATGTTAAAATCACAAAGTCTATCCTTACACTATTAATCAATCTTAATAACACACACACATAATTAAGAGTTAAACATATAATATGGCTTCAACACTTAAAGAAAAAGTATCACCTACTAAAAGGGATAATGAAAAAATACATGATGATGATAACTAGACTACAACTATGCAAACATGGATCTCATACACTCACACTAATTCTTATTAGCCTAATTTTACATTCATCTTTCATCAAGATGAACAATTGATGTGGAGAGACTTGCAGGGCAACATCGTTTTGCCTCCAGAGCATTCAACACCAACCATACCAACCCATAGATGCACAAGTATGAAGAGACGTTGCTATGAATACAAAGCATGAAAATAACAAGGGAAAGAAAGTTAATCTTAATTTTATCCTAGAGGAACTTAATGGTGATGCATTTTTAGCAACAAAAAACTCCACCATAATCATCAAGCCCATTCGTCAATGTCTATTATTCATCTAGAAGAACCTATCAAAGTATAATTACATTTGATTCTTGTAGACACACTAAGAAGAGAGGTAAAGGGCTCTAAACATAGGTAGATTTTAAGGCCTAGAGCTTCTATAGGATCACAAAGAGATCAATTCTAGAGTCATAAAAGCAGAACCAACTAGCATCATTCTCCAATTACTTCATCTTCCTCCTCACAATCATTAGTGGATTCTGATAGAAGGTAACAAAGGTTTAGAAATCATGACAAGGAGAGACATCAAACTCATGATAAGCATGAATATCGTCAAAAGCATCTTGATGAAGAAGATGATGAGTATGAACTATGAAGAGATAGGAATAGGTAAGAAGAGAGTGTGTGTGTGATATGAATACCAAAGGGGACATCACTACAACAAAGTATACGAACCCAATGATCATGAAGATCCCTATTGGCCACTCGTAACATGATCAACATAAGGAAAGTAGTGTATATTTCAACCAAGCATGTGAGGGATAGTCGCATCAAGTGACTCAACATGAATAACATACCTAAGATTGAAGGTGGATATAATGTAGATCCAAAACATCACCTTTAAGCATTTCACGATGCTTGTGTCCTTCAAAATAATGAAAGTGACTGAAAAAACCTCAAGTTATTTCCTAGGATGCTTATCAAAGAGGCTAAGAGTTGGTACAGATCATTAGAACCTGAATCAATCAAAAGATAGAGTACCATGCTTGAACTCTTTAATGAAAAATATCAAACCTACTCAGGGATGTCCAATCTTAGAAAGAAAATCTAGGAACAAAAGCAAGGGATATAAGAATCCGTTGCTGTAGCAATGGGTAAATACTACTCTCTTTTGCATAGATGCTTAGGCCAAGGATTTTCATAAAGGCAACAAGTTAGATACATTTTCAATGGGGTGAGGAATAAAACTAGAGAAACCCTTAGGGTCTATGCCCAAGGATGACTATCATAGATGACCGTCCATTGAATCCAAAGGCTAATAGACTAAGTGGTGAAGGAGGAAGGCTAGTTGAAGAAAAGAGAATCAGTTGAGGAATATAATCAAGATTCATCTATTAGAAAATGAGATGTACAAATGTATGACGAGTAAGAGGAAGAAATCTTGGAAGAGGTGATCTAGAAGAAAACTCTACCAATCCAAAAATCTATTAATGATATAGCAACTAAGGTAGAAAAGATGTGGGACTTGATGGACAAAAATTTTGCTACAATTGTGAAAATTATAGAAGAAAGAGTTGAACAGGTCTTCAATAAGGACAGGGAGAAGAAAAATTAAAGGAACTATGAATGTGAAAACTACAAACAAAAAGAAAAATTTGCTTCAATGGAAAATGTACTAACTCAAGCTTAAAAGATGAGGAAAGGTGCAAGGTATTCCACTATGAACATCCTAAGGGATGTTGTCCTGTGATGGTCCACATGCAAGAGTCTACAGCATATGTGTTGAACCCAAGATTCATCAAAAAGTAGATGTCAAAATGGTTACCTTATCCTCAAGGTAATTTTAGACAATCCTTCTAATTAGCTTAGTACCCAAGTGGAGCTTACCCTCAATCACAGGAGCAGTGCCAGCAGCAATGGAAATAAGCACAAGTGTGGGTAATTCCACCAATGAGGCAATAGTCTCCATATAGGTAAATAGATCCTTATGGATAATATGGGCAGCATCAAATCTCTCTAGGAAACATGTTAGTCCACACTTAATATTATTCACCTAAGTATTATAGACCTACCAATCCAAGGATGGATTCTAATCCATACGTGCATCAACTAGCAGTTGGTCCATTAAGTCAACCTTCCAATCCTCTACTATCAGTGTCACCACCAACAATGAAAGGAAAACTATTGTCACAACCTTAGCAAAGAAGTGCCATAAGGGCAATGAATATATAGATAGAGTATCATACTAGCAATACAAAAGGTAAATCTAAGAAACATCCTTTCTTTAGGACAAGTGTGAAAAAGACTGATCAAGTAAGAACTCCATCTAAGCAAATTCCTTCTCTAAGTAATCCTCCTATAAACATTCTACTTCTATGGCAACCAACTCAGAAACTTGTGACTATCATGTTAACTAGAATAGTATTAGACTGGATTAAGATAGGACCACTTCCTAAATATGGAATTGATCTAGGAATTTCTCTGATTTATTTACAAGTAGTTGAAAATTCACTAATCAAGGCTTTATTTAACTCAAGTTCCAAAGTAAATTTGATCTCTCAAGAAACATATAAGGCATCGAACCTACCACCCTTTAGAAGTGCAACATAAGGTTAGAGCTAACAGATTAATTTGTCATCATTCCTTTAGGACAGATCGAAGATGTGGTGACCACTATCAATGGGTAGTTTTATCTAGCATATTTTCTTATGATAGACATGAAGAATGATGACAAGGAATTTCCAATTGATGAATCATTATTGACATGTACCCATCAATGTAGCTGCATTGATGCATATGCATCGATGTGTACCTGTCGACGCATGAGATGATGCATCGACAGAGTGTCTAGTCTTATCTATACAAATGCATGCACCTATTGCATTTATGACATTCATCCATTAGTAGCATAGCAGAGCTCTTGAAGTTTATTTTCTTGAGAGTTAGAATATTTTTTAAGTGCTCGCAGTAGGAGTTGAGAAGTGTACAGATCTTTATTCGAGCACTGATGTACCTAGACACTTCAATGTGAATGGTAATAAAGACAAGCTTCTTAATAGACCTTGCATCACTTGGAAATAGCATAATATTTACTTTAGTTTACTTTACTATTATGTAATTTACATTCATGCATTTAATTAACTAATCAAATATGAACAATTAATGCACATAAGTACAACCACCTTAAGCATACGTTAACACTTGGTAATCTCAGTCACACTTATGCTTGGTAACCCATTATCATTACAATGTGTTTAGGATGTGTACAATAGATGGGAGTGGATGCTTATGTTAGGATTAGTTTAAGGCACTAAATAGTTACTAGATTAATTACCATTTAATTACTTTATTTTTACATTTAGGATAAACAAATAAAAATATAAAAATTATACAAATCATATGCCTTAGTTATACTTAACCATACCATTGTACCCCACAAGTGGAATTGAGAAGAAAATGATCACATCCTTAAGATTCACTACCTAGATAAGATGTACTTAGGGAGCCAAAGTCTAGGAAAGTCGACTGGATCACTTAGTGAACACTAGTGATTCGTATGGTTGGGCATAGGGATTGCTTGCTACTCATCATTAGCGTCATTTCTAGGGACTTTAGTTAGCTACATGCACCATCTAGGAAATTAGTGAAATCACTAAATGACATTGTAAAGGTCTTAAAGTTAAAATCATTAAAACAAAAAAGAGTACTAAAAGCACATTCTTTTCAAACACTAACTTGGCTTCTTCTCATAGGGAAGATTCTCCACCACCATTCATAGGCAATTCCAATCCAAGGTAGGAAGGTGATAAACCACCCATGCTCTTATAATGCAAGGTGGCCTATATGAATCCAGATGCTTACATTTTGGACTTCACCTTAATCCTACACCGGGATGAAAAATTGTGGTGGAGGGACATGGAGGGCAACATCATGTTACTGTCTGATCAATCAATTCCTATGATCTTGCTCCACAATCTTATGAGATTGGGCATCACAAGGCTCAATGTTGAATATGAGGTGCCAGATCATGCCTACCAAGATTATCATCTCACAAAGGCATAGCAAAAGAAAGATCAGTAGATGGAAGCTCACTATGAGGCTTTAAAGGAAAAATGGTTCACAAATCCCTTGTTCCTATTCGGAAAAAAGGAAGTGGAAGACCTCTTCTTAGGAACTTCCCAATACACAAACTCTCCTCCTCTCCTTGATGAGGAGGCCCTTAATTAGTGTCTACACTCTAATCTAGATAATCTTGGTTCTAGAAAGAATGGATTCCAAGACTATGGGGCCTCGAAAGAAGGGAGTTAAGGTAGCAGCAACGTTAAGCACCATGATAGAGATACATATGGTGATCGTGATGGAGGTGACCATGATGGATACCATAGTTGGACAATCAGAAATGTCCCTATTACATCCATTGTATGAGTAGGAACATTATGGATGCATCACTAAACTACACCATCACTAAGAAAGAATTAATGGAAATGGTGTACACCTTATAGAAATTCCAACACTATGTGCTAGGGCACAAAGTATTTGTGCACACTAATCATAATGCAATTAGGTTTCTAATGAATAAACTAATGGTGAGCCCTTGTGTCATATGGTAGTTGGTAATCTTGTAAGAGTTTGACTTAACCATGGTGGACAGGAAGGAAATGGAGAACTTGGTAGTTGACCTCTTATATTAATTACAATGGAACAACAAAGAGAAGAAGAGCCCACTTTTAGATCAATTTCCTAATGAACTCCTCTTTTTTGGAGCTATTACTGAACAAGAGCCCAAGGAAGATAAGTGGTACGATGGCATCCTTACCTATCTTCTCACATATGATATGCCACAAGAGTGGGACAACAAGAAGAAATTATAGTCTCTTCACCAAGTCAAAAACTTCATGGAAATCAACAAATACCTTTACAAGATGTGCACTAATGGCCTGGTTCGATGGTGTGTTCCTAATGAGGATCAACTACATGTTCTCCAAGATGCACATGAGGGTCCTTGTGGGGGCCATTATGTTAGGAGATGAATGATCATTAACATCCTCATGGTAGGATATTATTAGCCAACAGTTTTTAGGGTTTCCCATCATTTTGTCTACTCTTGTGATTGCTATCAATGTGATGGTGGAATGACCACTCATATGGAGGGGCCTCAATAGTGGATCCAACCACTAGAGCCCTTCAACATTTGAGGCATCGATTTCATGGGGTCCATCACTCTCATGTCCAATGGGAAGGTGTACATCATTGTAGCTATTGATTACTATACAAAATGAGTAGAAGCTACAGCCATCATTGATTGCACATCCTTTGCAGTAGCACAGTTTATACAATAGCATGTTGTAAATAGGTTTGGGATGCCACATGCAGTTATTTATGACAACAAAACTCATTTTACAAGCATCACTTTTCAAAAGTTCATGTAACCCTTAGGGGTTGAAAATAAACTAACTCCATACCACCCCAAGCCAATGGTCAAGTAGAGGTTACTAATAGCAATATACCAAAAATAATAACATGGATCATTTGTAAATATATGAGGGATTGGAGTACCAAACTCAATGATGCCCTTTGGTTCTATTTCTTTACATGGAAACTTTCTATTAGCTACTCTTCCTATGAGCTCATGTACAGAAAATTACCAACACTTCCTATTCAAACAAAAATCCATACACTTTCAACAACTTGTAACCTTATCCTTGAATTGATCCTTGCACAAAAAGAATAGTTCATGCATCTCAATGTGCTAGATGAGAACTAAATAGTGGCCCTATCATCCAATGAAGTATAGAAGGCATAAAATAAACAATAACATGACCTCAAAATTTGAAAAGTAAAATTTCAACTAGGAGATAAGGTCCTATACTGGAATCTCATGCACATACCACAAGAAACTAAGTTTCAAATGTTATGGGAGGGATCTTATATTATCTATGAAATTTTTCCATCCGAGGCCATGTTAGTTTACAAACCTAAAAGCCCAAATAAGAAACTCCTAGTCAACACACAACAAGTGAATCCTTTCCAAGAACCCAAGAGAGCCAGTGATTGCAACACCTCAACAAATGGATAAGCAATCTTGATTTTTCAAATCTCTTCCTTCCAACTTAATCATGGGGGAGATGGCCATCCATGCTAAAAAAATAAAGTGGCTTATCAATTTTTCATTATTTCTATTTTTTACCAATTTTTTTACACCATTTTTAGTATGTCTTCTCTTCCTTGAGTATTTTACAATTTTTTCTATATTTTACCTTATTTAGTTTGCACTTTGTCTTATGTATTTCTTCATTTCTTGCCACCAAGACTTGGTGCAATTGTAGCTACTAATTAATGGTGGTTTGTACCTTTTAATGTTATTTTATTGCAAATGTTTGGATTCTCTCTTTGAAATTTAATGTTAATAACTAAGACATTGTTTCTTTTCATGTTAACAAGTAGTGAGTCCACATCACCCACCAATCTACACAACTCTATGGTGTTTCCTTATTTTGGAAGTATGAGATCTCTTCTTAGAATGAAGCTTATAATGAATTTATGACCTTGGTAGTTTCCAAACTTGGGATGGATTCAATGGATAGACAAGGTTGTGACTTCAAGGTGATTTGACACTTTTTGTACTTGCCTACCCTCTAGGATGCATTAGTATCTTCATAGGTCCTTTGTCATTCCTATGTCAACCAATAATAGGAAGTTAAGTCTTTGCATGGTGTGGTTCCCATCCAGAAACACACAAAAAACACAAAACAAAATGAATAATGGGAATTCAAAACACACCCATGAGACTCAATAATAGGCTACAAGCACTAGTTATGGGGCTGGAAAGACATGTTACCCATCCCTAAAGGCACCCCTCTAACTAAGATCCTTCTCACTTCCTACTTCTCTTTTCTTCTCTTTTTGGAATTTTGATTAATCTATGGGGATATTCTTATGCCTTTGGGGATGGACTAGTCCAAGAGTATCAATTTGAAGTCACTAAAAGTAGTTGGTCTTAATTCAAACTAATGATGGATGTTACCAAGTCATATTAACCACAAAATCCATAAGGGAATTCATGTGACCATGATATGGAACTCCATTCCACACACTCTCTCATCCACCTATGCTCTCCATCACTCACCTCATTAACTTTCTCATGTTTGTTTCAATGTCTTTATTTAATACAGTCAAAGTTCTCTAATGATTTCTTTGGCAATTTGGTCCTTAACTAACCATAAACATTAACCATCCATGGGGCCCATAGACTCCTTGGTTTGAGGGCATGCAAGGGCATTAAGGGCATGAGCCTACTATGGGGAGGACCCACTTCCATACTCCTTGGTTGGATTGATTAAGTTCCTCATTTCTTAGGCATTTTTTCTTTCATATCTTCTACACTCCACATCGATTACATCTAATTTTACACTCCTTAACCAACTTCTCCTAGTTAAATCTCCCTTTTTGAGCATATTCTAGCCCTCTTCAAGTATTTCATCATGCTCTAGGCATTTCTAGCTTCCCTTAGACTTTAATTTTATACAAAAAATCTTTTTTTTTTCACTTAGATTTTCAAGTACAAAAATTTTCACCTATGGCTACGTCAACGTGACCCCGTGGACGCAACCACCTACGTTGATGTGATTACATTAATGCAGTATATAATCCATCTATAAATAGCACAACACTTAGACAATTTTTTATCATTTCCTCTCAAACACCCAAGGACTTTTTGCTATTTTGAAATCCTAGAGCCTTCCAAATCCCATAACTCATGAACCGCTTATCCGATTAACCCTGTTCTTCAATCCTATAGCTACTGGAGGTGAACTTTACATCATGGGGGCTATAAAGTTTAGGTTTCTAATGAAAATTTCTTTGAAATTTTTCTAACTCCCACAAATTTTAACTAATAAAATAATATTAAAATCACTAATTCATTAAGAGTTAAACTTTTCCAATGAACTTTGGTAGCCATCTAAATAAAATAATATTAAAAGTAATAAATTTTCCATAATCACAACATAGCCAAAGTGTAGCAAATCAAAGAGAAAAGGTATCCAAGTGTTCCATGTTACACATCAAATGCTAATCCTTAATCATGTTGTGATTATCAATGGCACCCAGAACTAAACATGGATAGGAGGTAAGACCATCCCAATCGAGGGACAAGTGGACAGGAACTAGAAGGGGCCAATAGTTGGAGCATCCCTAGGAATAAGCAGCTAGAACACATGCAACATGACCTCTTTGGAAGAAGCCTAAAGTGGAATCTATCCAATAGATTTGTGAAGCTGAAATCGAGCAATCCCACTAGAGAGGCATCAAGACCAAGACTAAACCTTGATGTCACATTGACGAATGCCTACCTTAGGCAAATTCATTCCAAAGTGATCTAGAGTTCAATTCTTCAAAAGCTAAACGTTGGTCCTTTCTTGGACTTTGCTCCAAAATAATTCAAAACACAACTGTAGAGTTCTACCATGTGGCCCATTCTTACTTCAAGTGGAGAATGGTATATGGAGAAAGTATACCTATTTTGGAATAATAGATAGTCGAATGCCATAGTGAAGATCAAGGACATTAGTGTGTCCTACTCGGTGGAGGCTATCTCTCAGGTACTTGGGTTGCTAGATACTGGGGCAATGCTAGTGGAAATCTCAACATAAGCAGATCTAGAGGTGAAAAAGGAGTGGGTCTAGTTGTACTATGGGATTGACTGCAAGTAGTATGACACACTTATTAAGGTAGAGAAGGTATATTTCAAAATTTTAGCCTACCACCTCAATCGAATAGTGAGGCCAAGCAAGGTGATGACCTTCTCTGCCCATGCATGCACTGCTTTGAGTGGTAAATTCCTAGTCAATCTTCCACATCTAATCTATCTAGAGATTAAGAAACACTTCAAGGAGAATTAGCATGGGACAAAGGTACTTCCCTACAACCACCACAATCCACCACTTAGGAAACAATGCTACAGGCACACACTGCCATTGAGTGCATGCAAAAAATTCATGAGTAGCTCCTACATCAACAATAGCCTAGACTGAGTGATGGTGAACCATGTATCTATTGACCAACATTGAACCATCTAAATGAGTTCACTCACATAATCAAATAGTCAAAGGAGAAGGCATCTCTATTTATTATCCAAAGGATGTAGATGCCTACAAGGTCAAATCCTAGTACCCAAGAAGTAACAGTGTCCCTTTCAGGACAACAAAAATTCCTAGAGATTTCTAGGAATCCTACTACTTTCTTAATACACCTAGATGGTGACAAGGGAACAACTATCTTGGTGATGTAGCACCATGGGCAAGAGACTACGGTAGAGGTGGTGGTTGACAAAGCTGGAGAAGAATTAAATGCTCTTATGGCATTTGTGCTAGACATTATTGTAATCAAGGATGTCCAAATGTCTGTAGGAAAAATAAGTGGAAGACTTAATGTAGCCCAACATGAGGAGGTGTTGAACTGACTGGTTGGAACCAAGCAATCACTTTCAGAGGTCTTTGACCTTCCAGATAACATCACTACAATCTAGTTAGTGCTACTCGAAGTTAGGGGCAAGCTCATCATTATAAATGCCCAACTCAAGATACCCAAAAATGTAAACCAAAGGTTGTCTACTAAGGTTGTGAAGCTAAGAGCCTAACTAGCTGATCCCACAATTTTCCACCAAACTGTCACATGAGATGAAGCTTTCCTATAGCTTCAGGAAAAATTCAAATTGTTGAAAACACTAAGGAAAGTATGGTCTTTGATGTGTCCATTGCAAAAGCCATGGCCTACACCACTCAAAAGGACCTATTAGAGATACACAAGGAGAATGCTATTCTAACCAACGAGAACTACTACCTACACAACGTTGAAACTCAAAAGGACCACACGGTTGAATTTTTAAGATAACAACAAGAGCATCTTTTCAAGGTGATCATGGACATGAGGAGGTTGACTACATAAAAAAGAAATCTCTTGATGGAGGAGGTTCAAACACTTTGCTAGAAATTAAGAATTGATATTTCTGCCTAGAAAAATGAAGCCCTAAAATTTGAATGTGTTAAAAATAGCTACATGGGCCAAGTTGACCTTCTCAAAGAGGTCAATGAAAAGGAGATCCAACTAGTGAAGGCAAAGATGAACAAGGTCCTCCAGTAGCTCGAACAAGGAGACCATGTCTGGTAGCCCATCTTTGATGGATTGAATGCATACAACAAGGTAGAAATCTACCTCAAGGAGTTACAAATTGAGAAAATTATGGAGGACATGGAGTTATCCAAGCTCTATTAAGCAAACTTGGGAATGCTGAATATTCGGAGGCCAAGGTCAAAACTACAAAAGCAAGTGGCTAGCTTGTACCTTTTGTATGAGGCTGAGTTCAAGCATCATAAGGAAATAAAACAAAAGTTGGACACTACTAATGTTAAACTCAAAGTTCTCAAAGCATGATTCATAGATTAACGATCAGTGGTTGAGAACCTTCCTAAGAGAATGAATGACTACCAAGAGCTGTAGAATGCTATTAGAGTGCTTGATATTGAATGAAAATAATTCACTGCCTACTTTGTCATTATTAAGAAGTTATTTCTTGCAATGCCCTATTAGTGGGATGTTTCTCTACCAGTCCACATCAGCAATGTTGCGTGAACCATGTACGATCCTCAAAGTACAAAGAAGAAGATGAAAGCATTGTTTGATGCTTTTCATCTTCTACCAGCAATAGCAACTGCACTAGGATAGCCACAACCACCATAGCCTTAACCATAATCATGATGTGTACTAGAGGCTGGTTAAGGTCCTTTAGCACCTCAACAACCTCCACCTCTTGGGACCATTTAATTTTTATCTCATCTTCAGCCATAAGAGGGGTTCAGCTATCAAATTTTGTAATTTTGTTTAATTTTATTTTCATAAACACCTATTTTTGAAAAAAGTTGTAAATCTATACACTTGGGCACTTAGTGTCAATCTAAGTTAGTTGAAGTTATTTGGTTAGTCAGTCAAATGGTTCCATACCTTTTTCAATTTTTGTAAAAATCTTGTTCTTCCTTTTGTTCACTCAAGGACTAGTTTTCAATCAATCATGGGGTTATAATGAATCATCATTGGTTGGGTTTCATCAATGTGAATGCATCAATTCAATCCCATCAACCCATGAGATGATGTGTCAATCCATACACATCAATGAAGTTTCTAGTCTTGCCTATATAAATGCCTACACATACCACATTTACTACATTCGTTCATTAGTAGCATAGCAGAGCTCTTGCAATTTATTTTTTTTAGAGTTAAAATATTTTCTAAGTACCCACAGTAGAAGTTGAGAAGTGTATGGATCGTTATTCAAGCATTGATGTACCTACACACTTTAGTGTGAATGGTAATAAAGACAATCTTCTTAACAAACCTTTCATCACTTGGAAATAGCATAATATTTACTTTAATGCACTTTATTATTATGCAATTTACTTTCATGTATTTAACTAACTAATTAAATACAAATAATTAATGCACATAAGTACAACCTCCTTGAGTATACATTAACACTTGATAATCCCAATAGCACTTATGCTTGGTAACCTAGTAGTGTTGCAATGTGTTCCAAATGCGTACGATAGGTGGGAATGGATGCTTATGTTAGAATTATTTAAGGCATTAAATATTTACTAGATTAATTAGCATTTAATTACTTTATTTTCACACTTAGCAAAAATAGATAAAAATATAAAAATTGTACAAATCATATGCCTCAGTTATACTTAACCATACCATTGTACCTCACAAGTGGAACTAAGAAGACAATGATCATGTCCTTAGGATTCACTACCTAGATAAGGTATACTTAGAGAGCTAACTTTTATGGAATTTTCCTGGATCGCTTATTAAATGCTTGTGATTCATATGGTTGCGCATAGGAACTGCTTACTACTCATTGCCTATCATTATGGGAAGAGCATGGCTTAGCACAATAGATTTTAAGTTAGGGATGACAGATTTATCCATGGAAATCTCTAAGAAAGATGAGCAAGGAGTCATACATATGCAAAGAATTTAGTTGTGAACCAAAACTTCAAATGCCAACATTGTCTTTACACTAGCCCACAATAGAAATGAGGAATAGGTGTATGAACAAAAGGATACATTGGCCACTAAACCAAAAGAGTGGCTAGAAATTGAGAACCTAAAACTATCCAAAACATGCATGGAACCATCTAACTCACTTATTAACTCTTATCCTAAGAAAATGACCCAAGCTAAGAACTCATACAAGGAAATCTTAAATCATAATCATACACCAATAGAGAGTTAAAATGAGGAGTTAAAATTTGAATTTAAAAATAAACAAGTATAGATGCACCTTCTAAAATAGAAAGATCATCTAGTCCAATAGGATATAGGTCCTTAGATGATCATAATTTAATTACCGTCAAGATTACCTAGGATAATAACTGAAAAACTAAATTAGTAAGGATGATAAAATGAGAAACCTATAGTGTATGATCTAGGGGACCTAGGGTCCATTTCTAAAACCCTCACCCATGAGTTCAGTTGTGGGGAAGATTTCTTACCTTGAATTAGGAATTAATAAGTTCTTTTCAACTTTTTGTTTTCTAATTCATTTTGGTTCATAATTTCTTTTTATATCTTTTGACATTTCTTACCAAGTTTCACATTCTTGATATCTTTTTATTCTTTTATACTTTTTCATTTCTCAATATTTTGATATTCTTTAATATCTTCCAAATTCTTCTTCTATTTTACCATTTTTCTATGATTTTCAATACCTGTTTTGTACATATTTTTGTTGAGTTTTCAATAAAATGCATAGAATAAAGCAAGATGTAGTTCCAATAAGGTGAAGATTTCCCTATATTATTAAATCATAAGGGACTAATTATTTATACATTGAGACCATGACATTCATCCACCCATTCGAAAAATAAGAGGTTCTTACCATGGCCATAATGATATTCTTCTCACAATAAAAGTAAGATTAAACCTGTGATCATTATACTTGGATAGAATAGTGAAGAACCAAGTGGGAATGAAAAGGGCATGACATCAAGGGGAATTGTAGATTATCTAGGATTACAACTGTGAGTTCTATCCTATTGTCAAGGATGTATTATTCTCTTGATTTCTAACAAAAAATGGAACTAAGAGTACAATAAGTGTTGCCTTACCATTTCACTAGAAAGACATGTTACCTATGCCAGAACGTATTCCTATGGTAAGGTTGACACAGTAAAGATAAAATAAAAAGCACATAATAACAATTTTTGGGGATCCCATTGGAAATACATGCTACTAATGCTTGAAGGTAGGTGGATTTTTAGAAATCTAAAAATAAAAAATATGCTACTAAAAGATTCCTTTCCTGAACAATAGTGCTAAGTGGTAACACTCCTTCTAATGGTGATAGCCTTACAGTTGTGATCCCCAGGGATGAAATAATGCAATGTCACAGGGAAGTGATTTGGACTTAGTTTGAATCTTGGATAGAAAGGATAGTGATTACTTTAACCACACATTACACATAAGGATTCATTATGCCTATGGTAAGATACGTCATGTCCTGATTTCTATAGTCCATTCTACATTCTATTTCACCTCACTGTATATTTAATGATAACTTTATGGTTTTGTGTAATATAGTATTATTTCTGAATCTAACAATATTAACATGTGTGTTTTGCTAGATAGGTATGTCTTACATTCAACTCCTTGAGTGCCTACAGACACTTATAGGCATGGTTATACAAGGGTACTAAGGGATGAAGCCTGCTTTGGGGAGGACCCACTTGTATAACTTTTGTATCTCCTACTTGACATGCAATTCCACATCATCTTATGCCTTCCAATATGATCAAGACTCAATAAATACTTTCCATACCATTCAATTTAGAATCTTCAATCCATCCCATACCAACTCAATAAGCTTTCGTTGCCCAAAATTCCTTCCTTAAGACTTTCAAATGCTAGATTTTTAAATCCTAAGCATCATTTATGATCCATGATCCTCTAGATAGTCTCCATGTCTTCCAAATCATCCAATTGACTCATTTTTTCCATGAAAAAATTATCAAAAATTTCAAATTTTTTGACAATGATGTCATAGTTAAGACATTGTATGCCCTACAATGTCATATCCACAATGTCACATAGAAAAAATAGTATATACATGTGACAAGAGTTAGAAAACTTTTCATTTTTCCATTTTACAACAAGAGAATTTTTTGTTGTCTTTTTTAGCTCTGACAACCAAACTTCCCGAAGTGATAAATTTCTCACCACAACTTTGGTTTCTATGATTCTTAAACTCTTTTTATCCCAAAGTGCTCAACTTAGTCATGGGGGGATCTAGTGCATGCACATATAAAAATTTGAGCTAATATTTTCTAATCCCTAGAAGACATTATAAAGAGTAAGTATAGAAGAATAATAAGAACATCATGGGTAACTAACCAAATTTAAGCTAAAGGACTTAACTAATCCTTCTAATTAACCATACTAATCGAACAAGGACACAATAAATAAGAAAACAATAACTATAAAAGGTCATAATAATTAGAAGCATAACACTTAAGTGGTTTCTTTTTGAAATTTTTCTAACTCTGCAATCATGCTAAGATAAGAACTTGATCAAACCAAGAGAATGATAAGGATAATGAACCATTATAAAGTAATGAAAACACTTTAATAATCCTAAACTCCTATTGATTACAGACAACCCTGAAAAGACTAGCGATTGAAGGACCTTCTCAACAAGAAGACAAATGAACAATAAGTCATGGAAGAAGCCAAGTGGGAGAACAAACCCTATAAGCTAAACATGTAGAGTAGGAGGCTCAATCATTTAGCATCCACCAGCAAACTTCTACTATTGAGCACTCCATTCAAGTAAAGGTAGAGGCACCACTAACACTAGAATAGGGATAACACTTCATGTTATTCAATGAATGCCTCTAGGTCATCCAACAAAAATCCATCATGTCCACAGTCATCATGGAATTTAACTTTTGCCCATTCATGGAGTTCACCCTAGAAGTGATTAAAACACAGCTCCAAGCATCTTCCTTATGGCCAACATTGTCTAGTAGTGCAGAATGATACTTGGGAGAAGTTTATCAATTTTGAAAAAATAGACAAGATGATGCCGCTATAAATATAGGAGTTTCAATACCCTATTCAGTAGAGGCAATTGCCAAAGCCTTCAACATCCCAAATGAAGGAGCTAATGTGGCACAAATTTCAACTAGATTAGACACTGATGTAAAGAAACTATGGTTGTTGAGGACCTATGGCAAAGAAAACAAATATTATAGTGAGCTTTTAGCAAAAGAAAAGATTTATTTCAAGACTAGGACTTATGACCTATTCCCAACAAAGTGCTTAAATGAATCTCAATGTATGTAGCTAGATGAAGTGTGTTCTTGATGGGTAAGTTTAATGTCAACATTGCACCCCTAATCTTTCTTGAGATTCAGATGTAATTTTAGAAGGAAAAGGTGGGGAAACCAACACTTCTATTCCCCTACCTAATAAGGAAGTTGTGCAAACATGCAGGAATCCTAGGCTATACCAATGATGTCCTCAAAAAAGCCCAAAATGCTTCCTATCCTAAAATGTCTAAATCAATGCTGCTCCCCCCTCCCCCCTCCCAAGAAAAAAAGAAAGATTAGCTGAAAAAGCTAGCGAGCATTGAGGAAGCTGCAAGATCAACTCCTACCAATAATCTACTAACTACCAGGTAGTAGCAACAAGCAAGAACAAATGGTCAAATATTTACTGTAGCACCACCACTGCTATCGTAAGACTATAGATCTTCAAAGAGCAATTTGTGTCAAATCACATATACCATTAATTGGAAATTAAGGAAGGATGCCAATCTTTATAAGGTTAGAGAAAGCTTAGTTTAGCCCATAGTTTCTATAGATCTTGCCAGTGGACAAGTGTTATTGTAGGAAGAAGAAGAGGATGACAATGCACTATAGATTTCTAGAAATGCTGCATCATTCCAAGTGATGCTAGAGACTAGTGAAGATGCCACAATAGTGGTTATGTAGTATCGAGATGTAACAAGAGTTATAGAGGTCATCACTAACCACATCCTAGAATCCTTCAACATTCCTATTATGCCACTAGTAGATATCTATGGAGCAAGAGATGCTCTAATGTTAGCTGGTATTTCAATGACTTTTGTTAAGCATGAAGATGTTCTAGACAAACTATTATAGATGGGCCAAGTCATGTAGAATCTTTTCAATATCCCTAGTGATATCACTGCAGTGCAATTTGATCTCATCACCATAAAAGGAAAGTTAGTCATGGCTAAAACAAGGGTTGAACATGTAGAGGACAAGGTGTAGAGGTTACAAGAAGAACTACTAGCTCTAAGAGCTAAAAAAAGCGATCCTACATAATTCGTAGCCCCAGGAAAGCTTGAGAAATTTAGAATAGATTAGGTGAGGTAACTCATTATCCATAACATCAAAATTGAGATGGAAAGATAGAAGGCTATGTGGGACACATCATTTGGAAAATCGTAGACATATGTACATGCCAAAGCTTTCATAGCTCTAGAGGAAGAAAACAAAAAACTCGCTATAGATTATACAAGATTGACTAATGTAGAAAAACAAAAAAATGTTATTAAAGAAAGTACCCATTTATTGTAAGAACAACTCCTCAAAGTCAACTAGGACATCAATAAATTGGCTAAAGAAAACATAATCCTATTAATGGAAGAGATCAGCAACATTTGACAAAAGTCTACAATTGAAATAAACGTACATCAAAATAAGGCCAAAAACATGAGAAGCTTCAGAAACACTTCAGAGATTAGGTGGGAAACTACAAAAAAATCAATGAGAAAGAAATCTAGATGACAAAGGCCAAAACTAGCTCAATCTTTGCTTAGAATCCAAACTAGCAACCCATCCTGGATAGCCTTGCTCATGTTTACCAAGTTGAAGTGAAGAATAGTGACTTGAAAATAGAAGATCTAATAGAATACATGGGATTATCAAACCTTTGGTATGCTAATTTGGCCATGTTAAAAGTAGGTAGGCCAAGAAATGATCTTTAATAGTAGGTAGCAGTTGTGTACTCACTGTACGAGAAGGAGTTTGTCAATTGGAAGGATGCCTTGCAGAAACTACATGTTATAAAATCTAAGCTCGAAATTGTCAAGGCTAGTTATCAAGGACAAAAAGGTATAGCAATGAACTTGGCACACTAAATGTTAGATTACCAAGAATCAAGAAAGGTGGCCAAGGCTTTTGAGGATGAGAGATGATAGTTTATAGTGTGGTATATGAAGGCCAACAAGATGTTCTTGTAACTTTCATGCCCATGGGACATATTAACTCCATCAAACATTGGTCAATCAACATGGATAGTACATGATCCCAAGATAGAGGAAGGAAAACTCTCATATTCTTCTTAATAGATACCAATTCTAGAAGCTTTATGATAAAGGAAAAAAGTCAATGGAAGAGCCTCCACCACAAGAAACATAAGGCTATATCAATCTACTTTAAGTTTTGTTTTATTTTGTCTTGTCATGCTTACTATGTTATCTTGTAAACACACCAATGTGACATTCATAGACTCATGTAATTAGTCAATTATGTCAAGTTAAATCTACCTCTCAATTTTGTAAGGAACTCCATCCTCATTTTCTTTTAACTTGAGGACAAGTTTCTAGTCAGTCATGGGTATGATAGAACCAATTTTTTTTTATAATGTGATATAATATCTACAATGTCATATCAATGATATCGTAGCCCATCTTACATCATCATTGATTCAATGTCTTAGGATTTGTGTAGTCCTATAAATACCAATACTTGGATGCACAATTGATAACTTTCCATTCCAACACTTAGTTGAACTCTTGTAGTCTTGTTACATAGTTTAGCAATAGAGTGAATGCCCATAGTGTGGTGTTGAGCAGTTATCTGGTGTTTTTATTTGAGTGAATTGTACTTGAACACAGTTCATGACTGGCAATAAAGATTGAGATTGCTTTTCATTATTGCAACATCAACTTAGTTTACTTTATGTTTACTTAGAATAATTTTCTTGTTTTCTTAGTAAATCATTTCCATTTCAAGCACTTTATTTTACATGTTATTAGTAACTGGAATGGATACAACTCGTTTCAAGCACTAATTGTAGTTATTTGGTAATCCAGTAGTGGCATTTCTTGATTTGCTTAGTAGTAATACCACTTGGTAAGTCGAGTAATAACTACATGAGTCCAAGGCGTGTATAGTAGATCATCACTAGATATCCATCACATCATGCTAAGTTAGATTTATGTTTTCCTAGTTAACTAGGCTTAGGGTTTTATCTTCAATCATGTTTACAATTAGGATCATTAAGAGCCTTACTACATTAACCAATCATCTGTCTCGCTAAGAGTTAAACCATACACTCAAAATTTTACTAACTTAAAGTGGGAAGATAGCGATCTTAAACATAACATCAATTACTAGCATAATTACATTCTCCATCCATAAATTACAATCTGGTCATGCATAAAATCTTGTAACTTGTATGGTAGAGTGTTGGGATACCTCCACCGCTCATGAATTACTCATCAACTTACTCTAATATCACGTAAAGTTTAGCATATACGCTAGGAAATCTTGTAGCTAGATAAGACAAAATAAGAAAGACACAAGACATACATGATGTCCATCATGAGAAAGTTGTTTAAGATACATGAAATGATGCATCTAATTACCAAACCATTGCCACTAAATTAAGTAGGAAATAATAGAACTTAATTAATCCTTAATTAATATAAACAACTCAAATGTTTTATCACAATACCATGATGATGGTATTGAGAAAGAACCATGATAGTATAACCACACATTCATAGTGATAAACAAGAATGACAAGAAATCTAAATAGATAAAACATAATGCAAAGTTTAAATATTCTTAACAAAAATGGAGCCTAATGTGGATAAAAGCAACAAGCACCATCTGATCTAATTATAGTAGTGAAAGTTGACCTTTTGGTATGTCAAAACATTAAGCAAAATGGAGGACAAAGGATGTGTTTATTGCTATTGTGTTTGCAAGCTAAGTCCATGATGGAAAAAGACTAAAAGAGAGCTCAAGAAATAACACATCAAAGCTAAGAAGAGCAAAAGAGTTATTGGACATTGAAAGAGCAAGTTCAAGAGTTCAAAGAAGAAGGACATCTACAAGGTCTCAATGAAGCACAAATAATTTCAAAGAGCATGGATGAGAAATGAAGACTTCAAGCCTCAAAGGAGATGCTTTGAAGATCAAAAGCCTTAGTATTGAAGCCTTGTATGCAAAGAAGACGTCTTGAAAAAATAGAAAACATCTTGGCCAAAGTGAAGGAAAATCAATGAAGACATCTTACAGAAACAACGGACATCTACTATCAAGTAAAGACATTGATGAATCATGTTTTTCATACGCTCCAATATCGAAGCAACCATAATATCAGGTACATGATATTGGGTATGCGATACATCATGCATTCGATATCATAGGGTTATTCTCAAGTCTATAAACACAACCCCTAGGCACATGATTGAGAGTAGTTTTTGGCAGTCAAGTAGTGAAACTCTTGCAGTTTGTTCATTTGAGAGTTAGAATATTTTCCAAGTGCCCGAAGCAGGAGTTCTAAGTGTGATCAGATATTTATTCAAGCATTGATATACCTGAACATACCATTATGTTGGTAATAAAGACGAGCTCTTTGATTCACCTTGTAGCACTTGAGACTTTCTTTCTTATGCATTTATATATATTGTGATTTTGTTCAATTTACATTAATGTTATTCATGCAGCAATTAATTTTGATTAATTATGCAACTCATTAAAATACACAAGCATGACCCCTTTGAACATAAGTGTTACACTTGGTAGCTTAAAAACAGTTAGCATTTGACAACCCAGCAGTGTTTACACAAAGTCCAGGATGTGTCTAAGAAGTGGGAATAGTTACTTATGTTAGGCTAGATTAGACCATAGTTTACTTAGCACTTAATTACTCTGACTTTTATTCTTATTTTAGGTGATCAATTGATAAAACACAAAATA
The DNA here is from genome assembly GCA_015680685.1 of Gnetum montanum. Lineage (NCBI taxonomy): Eukaryota > Viridiplantae > Streptophyta > Gnetopsida > Gnetales > Gnetaceae > Gnetum > Gnetum montanum. The sequence goes on along the minus strand of MNCI01018957.1, from coordinate 296,012 downwards.
ATAAAAATCTTATGCCTCAGTCACACTTAATCATACATTTGCATTTCACAAGTGAGATTGGGAAGACAACGAATGGATAACATGAACTCACTATCTAGCTCTAGTGTACTTTATAATTAAAGTCTACAAAATTCAACCGGATTGCACATGAACACCTATGATTCATATGGTTGGACGTAGGGGTACCTCACTACTCATCATTGACACCATTGTCAGGGACTTTAGTTCTACGTGCACTATCTAAACCGAGTGAGACTTAGTAACCTCATTATTTGAACCTTAAGAGTCAAATCTTCTAAAAAAAGAAAAATAAAAATTATTATTACAATTAAATTGAAGCTTAACTACACACTGCATATAAATTCATTAACATAAAATGTTTTCTTCTCATTGGAGCCTATCTCTACCCAGAACAAACCAAGTGCCTCAGCAATATTAGGTGGTATATGCTCATCCCAATGAGTATGTACCAGATTTTACCTTTATCTTACATCAAGATGAAATGCTAAGGTGGCACAACATGAAAGGCAACATTGTGTTGCCACCTAATCGATCAGTTCCAGCTAATGCTCGCACAACAAGGACTTCAACGTCTTCACAGAGAGTACAAGATGCAAGATCCCATTTCAAGGGATTATCATCCCACTAAAGCACAAAGGTTAAGGGATTGTCAGCTCAAGCACCAACATGAGCTTGTGAAGGGCAAGTGATCAAACACCTTTCCACCTCCACTTGGTCCATTAGATGGAGGTGACCACTTCTTTGGTGATTCTCCTCTCTTTGACTTCGTTTAGGAGGCCCTCAACCAAAATGTGCAATCCATAATTCATAATCCAAGTTCTAGTTAGAATGGATCCAATGACAAAAATGGACCTGGAGGGGCAAGTCAAGATAAGGGAGAAATGGAAGGTCACAATCATGATCGTGGTCATGATCATTAAAGAAAGGGTGATAGGCATCAGCATGGAGCAAGTTCTTCTTCCTCTTCCCCTTCATCATCATCTTCTTCATCTTCATCTGGCTTAGATCACGGCCATAGAGGGCATGACCATAATGGAGGTGACCGACGGGACTAGAATAATAGAAGGGACTGTTGAGATAGTCATGACTGAAGGCATGGGCAATCCAGAGAGACCCACTACCATGAAAGAAGGGTTAGTAAAGAACATCATAGGCACCACCACCATGGCCTTAATGAACCTCTACTTGCAACTCAAAGCATGTTAAACATTGCAAAGGCCATGAGGATTCTAACAAGGCATGTAAAAGATAGCAAAATAAAGAGGCTAGACATGAACAACATCCCTCGATTTGAGGGAGGTTACAATGCCGATCCGCAAAATCATCTCCAAGCCTCTCAGGATGCATGTACCTTGCAAAATACTGAAAATGACTAGCAAAAGTTGAAATTATTTCCAAGGATACTCATTAAGGAAACAGAAAATTGGTACCGATCCTTGGAGCCAAAATCAATTAGGCAGTGGACTACAATGTTGGAATTGTTCAATGACAAATATCAAATGTACTCTTGAGTGTCCAATATAAGGAAGCAGATCCAAGGGTGGAAGCAAGGAAACCATGAGCCCTTGAATGCTGCTATTGGCTAATACTACTCTCTATTGCATAGGTGTCCCGACCATGGATACTCTCAGCTTGATCAACTTTGTCATATCATAGATGGGTCGTGGTTTGAAATAAGGAAAACCCTTAACATCTATGCCTAAGGGAGATTGACAGAGTTAAGCGTCCATCAGATCCAAAAGTTAATTAAGTAGGTAGTCAAAGAGGAGGGATAATTGAGAAAGTGAGAAAGTGCAGAGGAATATAACAAGGACCCTTCTATCTATAAAAGGGGGGTTCAATTTTGTGATAGTGAGGATGAGTTAACCAAAGATAAGGTGGTTAACTAGAAAACCTTGTCACTCCAGGAGTTGCAAACTAAAATCACAGCTAAGGTTGATCAATTATGAGACTCTATGGACAACAAGTTTCACGCTATCTTAAAAATTGCTAAAGAGTCCAAGGAGTAAAGTGATGAGCGTGAGCATCGGAGACATAAGGAAGCTAAATGTGCTAAATCTAAGGGTAAGGGTAAAATGGATATGATAAAGATGGTTGCAAATAGTGACTCAGATGATGATAGTAGCTGTAATGTCTAGTAGTATGAACATCCTAAGGGATGTTGCCCAATTGTGTCACACTTGCAAGAATCTGGGGTGTATGCCTTACATCCATGACTTGCACAAAGGAAAACACCCAAAAGATTGCCTTATCCACAAGGCAATTCTAGACAGTTCCACCAACCACAATAGTACTATCTAAGTGGAACTCCACCACAACCCTACAAATTGTACTAGCAGTGGCAGCAACCATAATCATAGGCGTTGGCACCTCCAAGATAGCAGTACCCTTACCGACAACCAGATCCCTATGGTTACTATGTTTAGCAACCTTTATCTCCATGGGACTCCTCTAGTCATGTTGTCGCTTACCAACCTCACCACTACCCTCCTGAAGTGTACCAACCACCCTATCCAAGGAGGGATGCCACCTCCTATCCTCATGCTCCTCCTATCCCTACACATACTCCTTCGTCTCCTACATAGCTACCACCTACTCCATCCATGCAGGGTGAATTTCTTGCCCAACCATAGCAAAGAAATGCTATGAGTATGGTTAATTTGCAACCAATTAACCAACCAGGTGGGTCAAAACCATGATCAAATAAAAGATCCTTCTTCCAAACTTGTAGTCCACAAAATCCCTCAGACACATCAGTGGTTGGTAACCCTACTTCTCCACCTTCCTCTATCTTACCTTTATCTGAGTCTCCTTCAAACCAAAATCCCTCTCAAATCCATACTATAATGTTGACCCATGTCGTATCTAATTGGATTCAAGCTAGTAACCTACCTAGGAAGTTAGTTGATCTCGGGAGTCCCCTAGTATATTTGCAAATTGCTAGGAATGAGCCTTGTAAAGCTCTTCTTGACTCTAGTTCCAATGTTAATCTAGATGTACACAATGTGACACCGTCCTCATTTAAAGAAGAGTAACATCTAGCTAAAATTGACAAACCAGTCCATCACTATTCCATTAGGGCTAGTAGAGAACATTGTAACCACCATTTGTGGATGGTCATATCCCACCAACTTCCTAGTAACCAAGGTGGAGGACTGCAACGGGGACTTCCCAATTATTATGGGAAGGGCGTGGTTAAGCATTGGTGCCAAAATGGGCATTAGAGATCTTTCCTTGGAGATATCTAAAGAAAATGAATTTGGAAAGATTGAGAAGAACAAGGTTCCATGTATCACATACAGCGATTCAAGATGCCATTATGTGTAGAAGTTATGATTAGTGAAGTGAACATCTATCTTTGCATGTAAGCAGTGTGCATCAGAAGCTGAAATCCAAAGATGTCTATATGTGGAAGCCACAAAACAAGAAGGCACCTAGTGGCTAACAACTAATTTTAGCAATAGTACATTATGCATGGAACCTACTAAGGGCCTAATGTATGAATATGTTGCAAGTATGGATGAACTCGAGCAAGTTCATCACCAGCTCTCTAAAGGAGTAAATGACAATGTTAATTGAGAAGAGTTAGAGATTCTTGACAATTTTAAACAAGAACCCCTTGAACTAAAGATACTACCAGCTGGAATGAAGTATGTTCTTTTGAAAAATAAAAGGCTAGTCACTATTAATGCTAAGCTTGCTATAGAACAAAAGAAAATGTTGATGAAGGTTGTGGAAAAATGGTCAGCAGCCTTTGCCTAGTCATATTTCGGGCTCACTGGTATAGATCCAAGAATACGCTAGCACTAGATATACACTAACCTTGCTGTTAAGCCGAAACAATAGTTGTAGTGATGTTTGAATCCCAAATTAAAACAGATTATCAAAGAGGAGATTGAACAACTCCTCAAGGTAGGATTCATCTACCCTATTGCAAACAATGAGTGGGTCAGTCCACTCATGATCGTGCCCAAGAAAGAAGGCAAATGGCAAGTGTGCATCAACTTCCAGCCACTCAATATCGTAATTTTCAAAGATCATTTTCCATTGCCTTTTGTCAACCAAGTGCTAGATACCATTTCTAGGCATAACTATTACAACGTTTTAGATGGTTATAGTGGCTATAACCAAATTCAGATTGCACCAGAGGACTAGGGGAAGATGACTTTCACAAGTCCTTAGGGGACTTTTGCTTACCGTTAGATGCCATTCGGTCTATGTAATGCCATAGCCATATTTCAATGATTAGTTCTTAGCATTTTCTAATAACAAATCGATAGTGGGATAGAAGTATTTATAGATGACTTTTCTACCTACAGAGCTATGTTCAAGCAAGCCCTAGACCATCTTGAGTAGGTATTGAAGAGATGTGTTGAAACAAATCTCTAGCTCAATTGGCAAAAGAGCCATCTTATGGTCTAGGAAGGCATAGTCTTGGGGCACCATATCTCAAACATAGGAATTGAGGTGGACCCTGAAAAAATAAGGGTCATCCAAGGAATATCCCATCAACCTAAAACAATTAAAGAAGGGTGATCATTCCTTGGTCATATAGGCTACTATTGGTGTTTTATTGAAAATTTCTCCAAAATCACTAAGTCATTGGTGGAATTAACAAAGAAGGATGCATCATTTATCTAGACCCCTACATGTGAGACAACATTTCAACAATTGAAGCAGAAGCTTGTTGAAACCCCAATTCTATAAGCACCTGATTGGTTTAGACCATTTCATGTGATGACTAATGCATCAAATTATGCTTTGGGAGTGGTGCTTATACAAATGGATGATCAAAAACATCCATATTACATTCACTATGCAAGACAAAGTATTGTAGGTGCATAGCTAAACTATACTACCATGGAAAAGGAATTGATGGTAGTGGTGTTCGCATTAGAGAAGTTCAGGCACTATGTGCTAGGTTATAAAGTGTTCGTGCATACAGATCATAGCACCATTCGATTTTTGATGAATAAACCAATGGTGAGCCCCCATCTCATATGATGGCTTGTGATTTTATAAGAGTTCGATCTCACAATGGTAGATTGAAAAGGTGTGGAAAATATGGTTGTTGATCACTTATCACAACTCAGATGGGACAACAAGGAGAAAGAGAGCTCCTTATCTAATCAGTTCCTTGACAAATCTCTCCTTGTAGGAGCTATTAATGCACAAATGCCCAATGAACCAAAATGGTATGACACCATCCTCACTTATTTGCTTAAGCAAGAACTACCACAAGGGCTGGACACTAGAAAGAAACAATAGTTTCTTCACCAAGTCAAGCATTTTGTGGAAATTAATGGGAACCTTTACAAAGTCTATCTCGATGGCCTAATATGCTAGTGTGTCTCTGACACAGATCAACTACACATTCTCTAAGATGCTCATGAAAGCCCTTGTGGGGGCCATTATGTTAGGAGATGCACAACCACAAAAATCCTCATGGTGGGATATTATTGGCCAATAATATTCAAGGATGCACACCAATTCGTCCGTGCTTGTGATCATTGTCAGAGGGATGATGGAATAATAGCTCAAATGGAGGGGCCACAGATATGGATTTAGCCTCTTAAGCCATTTGATATTTGGGGCATTAACTTTATGGGTCCCATTAGACCTTTGTCAAATGGAAAGGCATATATCACAGTCACAATTAACTATTGCACTATGTGGGTAGAAGCAGCAGCCGTCACCAACTGTACATCGACTAATGCTACTCAGTTTGTATAAAAAAATATCATAAACAAGTTTGGTATGCCTCGTGCATTAATTTTTGATAATGAAACACATTTTACAGGTGCCAATTTCTGAAAACTTATGCAACACTTAAGGGTTGAGCACAAACTCACAACACCTTATCACCCTTAAGCCAATGGTCAAGCTACGATTACTAATCAAGAGATTATAAAAATTCTAATGTGCACCATTAGCAAATACTAAAGGAACTAGAGCACAAAATTAAACAATGCCCTTTGAGCCTATCACTCCACATGGAAGCTTCCCATAGGTTATTCTCCCTATGAGCTCATGTATGGAAAACTACCAATACTAACCATCCAATTTAAGCTCCGTACACTCTTTACAGCCATTGACCTTGACTTGAATCTAAGTCTAGCACATAAAGAACAATTAATGAACCTCAACTTGCTAGATGAAAATTGGTTAATGGCTCTATCATCCAATGAAATGCATAAGGCATTCAACAAGAAACACCACGACCTCAAAATAAGAAAAGTTAAGTTTCAACTAGGAGACAAGGTTCTCTACTGGAATCCTGCACACGTATTCCAATGAACCAAATTTCAAACATTGTGGGAAGGGCCTTACATTATTGATGAGACTTTTACATTTGTGACGATGATTATCTATAAACTTGATAGCCCAGACAAAAACAATTAGTCAACATCCAACAAGTGAAACCTTTCCATGAGCCAAAGCCAACCAACTCAACAAACACCTTGCCAAATGGACAACCATGCTAAATCTTTCAGATCTCCCCCTTCCAACTTAGTTGTGGGGGAGATGGCCACCCATACTAACACTTTACATGGCTCCTCAATCTTTTAACTTTTTTGTTTTACATATTTTTGGTTTTGCAACCTTTTTTTTCACATTCTTTGTTTTATATCTTTTTTTTCAAGTTATTGATCTTTTCTAAGTTTTTGTTTTACACCATCATTAGTATATTTAATAATTCTTGAAAACTCTTTTACTTTCTTTTATATTCTCTTGTGTTGGTGTGATTCTCTATTCTTTTTGCTAATAAGGTATCAAGTACAATGGTAATGTGCTACTTGATGGTGGCATGTTTCATTTGTAATTTGATTGTTGATGTCTGGTTTCTAACTTTGAATGTTGTTACTAATGACTCGGACATGGTTTCTTTCATGTAACAGGTAGTGAGTCCACATCATCCACCCATCCACATACTCTATGGTTTTCCTTGTTTTGGAAACATGCAGTCCCTTTTTCATTAATGCAACCTTAATAAATTGGTGACTTGTGTAGTTTCCAGAATTAGAAAGGAATCAAAGGTTTGGACAGGGTGTGGCTTTAAAGGAATGTAATATTCTTCATGCTTTTCTATTTTCCTATGTGTGGGAGTGTTCTCGTGAGCTTCTTACCATTCTATGTCATTCCACAACAGGAAGTCAAATAAGTCCTTACATGGTGTGGTCCTCATCAAAAAAAGAAAAAAAGAGAGAGATGAGAATTCAAAGCACATCCCTTGGACAAAATAAATTCAAAAATGCATGGGTCTTTGCATAGTATGGTTCCCATTCAATATATATATATGGGGAAATTCAAAGCACACCCCTTAGACCAAATAAAAGGACGACAAGCATTGGTTATGGGAATTGCCTTGTCTCCTCTAACTAAGGCCCTTTCTTACTTCCTACTTTCTCTCTAATTTAGAACAATGGTTGTTTCGTGGAAGCATTCTTGTGTCTCAGGGGATGGACTAGCCTTAGAGTGTCGATGTGAAGTCACTAAAAGTGGTTGGTTTTGGTTTGGACTAAGGATGGATCCTACCAAGTCATTTAAGCACAAACTCCACAAGAGACTTCATGTGACCATAATTAGGAACTCCATTCCATTCTCTCTCTCATCCATCTATGCTTTCCATGCCTCACCTCACTCTCAGTTTCATGTTTTGATTCAATGTTCTAGTTTGATGTGTCGGGTTTCTCAGTTAGTTACTTCTGGGTTTTTGTACTTAACTTTCCGTAACCATTAATCATCCATGGTGCCCACAGACTCCTTGGTTTGAAGTTATGCAAGGGCATAAAAGGCCTATGCCTGCTTTTGGGAGGACCCACTTGCATATCTTTTGGTTTGGTTAAGTTAAGTTCTTTACACTTAGACATTGTTACAATCAAATTCTTTTTATTTACCCCATCCATGCCATCTAATTGTACACATCTTCACAACTATTTTTAGTGAATTCCTTCTTTTTATTATTGTAAATTTTTATACCCTCTTTCCAGTATTCCTTGTGTTAAGCTTTTTCTGAATTGTATGGACCACTTCTCTTACTTAACCCATTTGTCAATCTTCCCAGTAACATTATCAAGTAACCAATCTATCATAATCATAACTTGGCTAGATAAAATCACTAACAAGACACGATATTCAACCGCTATATATTACACTTTATATACTAATCCTTGATTTTGTTGTGATTGCAATGTGGAGCATGGACTAGAAGCAGGACTGTCTTCACTAAGGAGGATGCAACAATATCACTCATGGGAGATTTTTCATGACCGTTGGATCTTTTCTACCTCTCCCTCATTCTTCTATTGCCAAGAGGGGTTGGATGTCCATTGGATCTGAGGTTGTTCTTTCCTATTGTCATGAACACCTAATTTTGTACACACTTGTAATGTTGTATGCTTGGGCACTTCTGTATTTGTCTATTTTCTCTGTGTCACTTTGCATGTTAGTTGAATCATCCACACCTCCTAATATATTTTTTAAAGGACTTGTTCCTCTTCTTCTATACTCAAGGATGAGTTTTCATTCAGCCATGGGTGTATGATGAATCATGTTTTTCATATGCTCCAGTATCGAAGTGGCCGCAATATTGGGTACACAATATTATGGCCCCTTCAAACATACATGTTACACTTGATAGGAGACTCTAATCTCCACACTTAATTTAACATTGATTTTTAGGGGTGGTACTTTGACAAGAAAAGATTGAGTTGAACCACAAGTGAGCTTTAGAATTTGCACATATGCAAGGGGATCCTGTATCAAATCATTGATTAGCATCCAACAGGTCACTAGTGTATGGGGAGTCCTTTGAGTCTTTTATAGAAAGGCACTCAATTAGCAAAACTTCATTTCAACTCTCTCTCATCAAAAAATGAAAGCCTTGTCATTTGTACCTATGATTCCTATTGAAAATATATGTGGAAAGGCACTTCTCTTTAAGAATCTTAAGTACTCTCATTGGCACTAGAAATGGTGTTCCAAATTTGTTTTGGTAAGACATGAGTTATATATATATGTAGGTATTTTTTTGTGGTTTCTCTTTTAATACATTTATCATGATAAAATGTGTTGCTTAATATCCATGTTTTTACTTGCTACTTACTTATCATAAAGATGTTAAATGTTATTTACTTTGGAGTATTAAGAAAGACTCTCTTGTTTAACTTTGTGCCTATATGAAGTGTCATTTCCATCAATAAGCACTTGCAAGTGGAGTTATTTGGTATTAACATATTGTTCGAGTTTGTGAATGTTTGTGCACAATATAATTACCTTTATAATTATATGGATATGTTTGCTTTTTGTAAACTTGTATAGTCTTATGAAAAAAGCATCCTTACTAAAAACCTTGCGGTAAACCTCCATATTGTAATCTGCATAGTTTCATCTGGAGTGGTTATCTAATTAATTGATTTCTCATATGGCTCCTTGGTTCAAAGATAGGTTTCTTACTCTAAGATATCCATTGGAAATCCTAAATCAGCTATGCATCTAGGTGTCATCTAATGAAGGGCTATCCTTAATAAAAACAACTTTATCAACCCTATGAAATGAATTAGATGTGTACTTTTCAATTGGTTCTCTTGCAAAATGTCTATTTGTTATGTACATTTATATTATAAATGCTTGAATAAATTCATTTTCATAAGGTCCTTTTAAAAGTGGTGCTTTATATGAGCATGGTTCTATTTTTAAAATGTTATATCTTTTATAACCCCTTTTCCTTCTTTTCAATATACCTCCTTCATTGCCTTTTTGTTTATGTCCAAAAAGGAGGAGAAGTGTTTAATAAATGTATATTGTGATTATGTACATTGTGATTAGAGTAACCTATTTTTTAAAGTTTTGTACATTATCAAAAAGGGAAAGATTGTTAACCTTTTGACATGTCAAAACGTTAAGCAAAATGGAGGATGAAGGGTGTATTTATTTCTATTGTGTTTGTAGGCTAAGTCCATGATGAAAAAAGACTAAAAGAGAGCTCAAGAAATAACATGTCAAAGCTGGGAATAGCAAAAGACCTATTGGACATTGGAAGAGCAAGTTCAAGAGTTCAAAGAAGAAGGACATCTACAAGGTCTCAATGAAGCACAAAGAAGTTCAAAGAGCATCGATGAGAAATGAAGACTTCAAGCCTCAAAGGATATGCTTCGAAGATCAAAAGTCTTAGTATTAAAGCCTTGTATGTAGAGAAGACATCTCCAAGAAACAGCAGACACCTTGGACGAAGTGAAGGAAAATCAATGAAGATGTCTTACAAAAATACCAGATGTCTACTATTAAGCAAGATGTCTCCTTAATGATGAAGACATCTTGACCAAATTGAAGGCTAATCAGAAGAAGACATATTTGAGAAATAGTAAATGTCTTCCTCATGAAAAAGACATCTTTATGAAGATGTCTTGCTTATGATGAAGATGTCTCTCTTGAATGAATGACTAATGCAAAAATATGTCTCAATCTCAAAGAAGACATCTCTAGTGACCGGTAAATAGTCATTGCATGAATTTTGAGATGATTTTAGAAACATATTGACCATAAGAAGATCTCATTCCATTGGGAAATGTGCAACCATTGTGTACTATCAAGTGTCATTTTCAAGCAATCATTGTACATCATTCTCTTGTTATTGTTCCTCATCGTACTATCATTTGTTCTATTGTAATTGGTTAAAGTAAGTTGTTCCTCAAAGTACAAGGATCAGTAAACTTAGTTGCATTCTTTCATTGTAATTGTTGTTCTTCTTTGTTGCCCTACAAGGTGAATGTACTTCTTGTAGGAAGGCATCATTGTTGAGCTTGTTGTGATCCAATGAGATTGAGTGTTGGTGTAGCGCCACAATACTTTGAAGTGGAGCTCAAGTTGTAAAGGTTGTGGAATCCTAGAAACCACATTCTAACTTGTCGGGACCTTGCGGGATTGAGTGGATTCGTGGTGTGGAATTACTCTGGAGCAAAGCTTAGAGCTTGTATAGGGTATGGTATCCTTCAAACCACATTTTGAGAGCAACAAAGTCTGGAGGTGTGCTAGTGAACTACCCTCCAAGTGTGGACTACCTAAGTTGGGGAACCATGTTAAATTTGGTATGTGTTTTGTTTCAAAGAATTTTTAATTGGGGAACTTATTCATCTCTCTCTCTCTCCACCCTTGCTCTCCTCCCCTCCCCCCGTCGCACCCCCCAAGTCAACTCTAAGTTCAACAATCCTCAAAAGTAAAAGGTTTAATATAGTAGCTTCGTAGTAAGTTTGGTTTCATCTCTTCGTGGGTTAAATGTTATATCATTGTTTGATATTTTTTGAGAGAATTTCTTAGAGTCAACAAAGGGAGTTTAAGGTTTTTTTCAAGAATTTACAATGAGGGGAATTAAGGCAAGTTAAGGCATAAAAATAATGAACAAGAAATGTTCAAATGGGATAACTAGGGTGATCAGGGTAACTAGAGAAGCTTTCGTGCCTTACCATTAGGTAACTATAGTAGAGATACCTAGAGGTTATAGGGTTACTCCTTTTAAGTTGCAAATATGCAATTACCAAAACAAGTACAAGTACTTGTACCACAGCTCATAACTAATAATGGAAAGTGATTTTAAATAACAGTAAAGTTAGAAAATGAAAACCCATAGCAACTACATCACAACACCCAAACGTTCTTCTTTAGTTGCTTTTATAGTGTCTCTATTACCAATGAAATTAGTTTATTTGTAGAAATTTAATTGAAATCAGTTCATTTGTGGAATTTTAGTTATCAAGAAAATTAAAGAAAGAACTAAGACAAATCTGACTATCACTTTGAATTCAAATATTATTTACCTTTCTCCACTAGCCCTGCATGATTACAAGGCAATGGTAAACTTAAGAATGTAACTTTGTTTGGTTTCACATCTTCCTAATGCACTTTGGAAAAATATTTAAAATCACTCTCCATCCCCATGTACACTATATCGTGCTCCATGTTACAACATTTTTGTAATTCTTTCAAAATGTGGTAACACACTTTTCATTTGTCCACATTTTGAGTAAATGGGTATAAGAGAATTTATAAAAGGAACATGCAATACATAATCTCTTCTCAATGTATACCATGGATTGACTTATCTTGTTGAAGAAATCCCATCAAAGAACAAGTAGAAGTAAGGCTTGCCATACTAATATATTCTAGTGAAAAATGTTTTAACTACATGCATTGAGAAATAACAAAAGCCTCCAATACAAGGTCACTTCAAACATACCTAAAAATTATAACATTCCAAGAAACTAAAGTTTATTAGTCATTTTAGAGAATAAATTGAGTGCCTTTTCTATTCTTTTATGATTCACATACATATATAAGAGTGTTGTTGTTTCTAGTATTGAAATCATGTAAAAATTCACATTCATTTGATTTTAAAGAATGGGCATATTTTGCAAGGACATTCAACATGGTTGCTTGATCTAGATATACATTCACACTTATCATTTTATGAAAAAGATCTAGTGTCCTAATTGAGTGTTCATTTTCATCATTACCAAATCTCTCTTACTAATACTACACATACATGTCAAGTCTCCAAATATAGCTTACATAACTACAAGATAATTTTGCAAAAGGACATATGATACCATACCATTCTTAATTACAACAAGGTAAGTAAATAGCAAGCTAGTTGCAGTGACCAAGTTTGACTTTAAGCCAACTTTTTATGACTTCAAATAATAAAAATGCTTCATGATAGTACTTAGAAATAAAAGCATTCAAGGAATCCAAGCTTTAAAAAACTAGAGGAATAACCACATTTAGAATACATATTAATTAGAGGCGTGTTCAAGAAAATATTAGACTTGAAGGAACACTTCTTATTTACACAACTACATAGATACCTATGTTGACAAACTACCCATAAGTTGATAGAATACTTAGAATACATACAACATTAAGTATCATCTTAGTAATCTTTGTTCCATCAAAAAGCTTGGTGCACCTTCCTCAATCATGTCTTTTTGTAGTTAGCAAGGAAACCATGTTTAAATTAGAGCATATTTTAACATTCTTTAAAATTAATGGTTTTACAATCCTATTTAAGACAATTGTACACCTAAGGCACATTTTAGATTAAAATTAATGGTTTTCCAATCCTATTTAAGACAATGGCACACCTAAGGCACATTTTAAACATGAACATGACCTTAATTTATTAATTAACTAACTTTGTTCCTGTTTTAATTAAGTCCCATCAAATCAGTATGATTTAGGCATTCCATCAATAATCCAAAAATTAATCAAGGAATTAAAAATCCGTAAAGTTTCCTCATTATTCCCCAAACTAATCAAAGTAGAAAATTAGAAGTCCATTAAAAATCTGTAGGTAAAAGTGCAACAATGTGCTCCAAGTCACGTAGGCTTTAGCAGATGCCTCTGCGTTAAGCAATAGCAGCGCCAGCTTAAGAAAATCTCCATCGCGATGGCCTTTGCCTTGAACAACAACCAGCGGCGCCATGCGAAAATCTGGATGGCAGAAGTTGAAATCACGTCATAGATGATCCCACGCAAAATAAACTGCTTTCTCGGCAACCTACCATCTTGTATTTAAGACAATGTGTTGTGGTCTCAAGACTGTTGGAAATGTATAAGACAAGGCATTTATCTAGAAGCTTACCAAAACCTCTAGAAGCCATGGTGAAAGCCAAATCAAAAGTTCGTATTAAGCAATGCCTATTTCCTTATCGCTACTTTGTCTTTTGCAATTAAAACAAAATTAATGGGTCTGGATGGAATCTTCTTTTTCAAAGGCGGAGGGATAATAATGCCTATTTCATTATTGCTGCTTTATCTTTTGCGATTAAAGAAAAATTAATGGGTTCGTATGGAATCTTTTTTTTTCGAAGCCCGAGGGATAAGGGATTTCTTCCGATAAAGTTTTCCCACTTGCAATTTAAAAGGAATAAACTTTTGAAGTATTGCTCTGCAAGTTGTTCTGAACTTTCCAGCAGCTTCCTTGACTGACGCTTCTGTCTGTCCTTGGATTCTCAGTCAGGGTGTTCATGTATTGGAACATTAATGTTCCATTTCTGCATCTAGGGCACTTCTGGATCTTGCTCTTGCCTCTTTCCCTCTCTGATAATATCATCTTCGCCCTTGTTCGAAGCTTTGTAACCTAATGGGTAATGCATGGTCGATCTGTGATTGTTGCCGATGTCTCAACAGTCACGATGTTGCAGCCCAGCAACCCGTAACCGATCCTGCCATGGCAGGGCCTCCTATTTCTGCTTCTGAAGCAGTGCAAGCTTGTGCGTGCGCTGAAACAAGTGCAGAAGTAGGGCCAGCTCCTACGCCCCCTGCTGTCATTGATACAAGTACAGAGCAAGCTTCAACTTCTGCATCTGCTGTTGTCGATGAAGCATTTCAAGACATCCTTGATATTTCAAAACATGATGTCGACGGAGATTTAAGCGCCCTGATCAGTTACAATCGAAGTCTTCTGGATTATGTCAAGGTCTGTTTACGATTTTACTTCTCCTGCTGTTTTATGACTGGCGATGCCTTGCATAATTGTTTTGTTGAGGAGATTTTTGTTTTTCTTTCATTTGGATGAGTGTAGGAATTGTTACAGATATGAACGACAAAATCTGTAGTTAGTTGAACTGTATTTTCGTCTTCTACCCTTCGTTAGTTTTAGAATTTTTCAAATAAAAGTTAAGATTTTTAAAACTTCTTGTAAAAGAAAAGTGAAGATCTTTATGAGTTAATTATTGGTTGTTTCCATTTTTTTAACCTTGGGTTGGTTATGGTCGTGAGAGTATGTGGTCTCTTGTGTAAGGGTTGTTGTGTAGAAGCAATAACTTGTGGTTTTGTAAACATCTCTAGTTATCTCTGTAGTTTTGAAAATGTTATAAAAGTTGCAAAGTTGCTTTGTTGTTTATCTCCCTTATTTCTCTGTCACTCTAATTTGCAAGTTGTTTCCTTGTTGTTAGTTTTGTGCTAGTAATATTTATGAATAACAATGTTTACACAATGCGTAATTTGGTAATAAGTGGTATTGGAGCAAGGCTGAACGAGGTTAAGTTGTTCAATGCTTGTCATTGGTGGAGCACAAAAGGCTATATAGGGTGGTTTGGATTATTTGCAGATTGTCTTTCCGTTTTAGTGCAAATTATTTTTTTTATAGATAAATTTTTTTATATGGTGGTTTGGATTACTTGTCGATTGTCTTTCTGTTTTAATGCAGATTATTTTTTGTTTCAATGGGAGCTGTGTGTACAAGATAGCCAAGATGTTTTGTTTTTGTTCTCATTGATGAATGAAACAAATGAAAAAGAAAAGAGACCATGATGTTGTCACTATCATGAGATTGAAAAGGGATTGCTATGTTTGAGATATGATGATTTGTCTTTTGGATTTGTTGTTGTTGAAGAGACATCTTATTATTATGTTAGAGTATGAGCTGCACATCTCTTTTGTTTTGTTCAAGTTTTGTGTTAGCATGTGTAATGGTTTTTTGGGATAGTATTTGGTAATGCTGGTATAATGCTATCTCATGTTGTTTTGGCTTAAGAAGGCCTGGTCAGGATGCTTCATGCAGAGATGCTCTTTGAATGGTTGTGTGCACACCTGTGATTTTTTTGCATATTGTGGAAAGCATAGTTGATTGTTGAAGTTTTTTTTGTTTGTTTTTTCTGAGTGATTTTTCTTCAAGTGAGAATTGTTAGAAATATGAAGACAAAATCTGTAGTTAACTTGTGTTGAACTTCACTTTTCTCTTCTACCTTTTGTTAGTTTTAGAATTTTCTAAAGAAGAGTTAAGATTTTTAAAACTTTTTATAAAAGAAAAGTGAAGATCTATTTGAGTTAATTATTGGTTGTTTCCATTCTTTTAACTCTTGTCTATTTAAATCCATCTTGGGTTGGTTATGGTTAGTGAGTTGAGAGAGTATGTGTTGTCTTGTGTAAAAGTTGCTATGGAAGCAACCAACTTGTGATCTTTGTAAACATCTTTGGGTATCTCTGTAGTGTTGAAGATGTTATAAAAGTTGCTTTCCTATTTATCTCCCTTGTTTCTATTTCACTCTATTCTGCAAGTTGTTTGCCCTTATTGTTATGTTATTTTTGAGCCAATAATATTTACAAATAACAAAGTTTGCACAATGCGTGATTTGGTAACAGGAATCACACTCTTCGTCTTTGAATAAGGATTCTAAACCTCAGCGGAAAGAGTGGAAATTTGTGAATACAACGGATCTTGTAAAACTCAAGGATATGTTTTCTGAATCTGAATCTGTCAACGCTGCAAACAGTCTTGTGAGTATCTTCTCTTCTGTAAAGTTCAAATTTATCTAATATTGTTACTATATTCTAATAGCTATTCCCTCTAAAAGCTTACATACAACTCCTTTGTGGAGCCTTGATATACAGTTCCTTTGTTGGGCCTTGTAGGGTCACTGCTTTGGGTTTTATCCTTCCGGCCCATCTTATGATTTTGCTTTAATTTTACTTTTTAATAATCCAAGAGAGATTAGAGTAATGAGATATGTTTTGAAGGGCAATGATATAATAGGGTGCGCATTTAATGGGTTGATGCACTTTTTTATTTAATTTTTACGGTAAAATGGAAAACTCTGTAATACCAGTAAATTTATAGTTTCCTGTAATTAATAATTAATATTTGTTATATATTTTTCCATATTATTCTTACAAGATGTTCTTGCTGATCACTAAGAAAGTTGTGAGAACCATATTTGTGTTTCTTAAACACTTGCATATGCATCCCAATTGTTGATTATATTATGAATTTATGATATATACTTTCTTTTTAACACCTTTACACTCAAGCTTTGTTTAAAAATAGGAGCTTATAGACTTACATAAAAGATACAAAATGATTGAATTTTAGACATTTAATTATTTTTTTAACAAACATTAAGAAAATTAGAAATCTTTTTCAAAACCTTACTTTGATTAATCATTTTTTAAAAATTATTAATAATATTTAAATGTTATTACTTAGTTTAATTATTTTTTCTTGTTTAAACGTGTATTAATAATTTTTAAATGTTATTACTAAAATTAAATTTTTACTTATATTCATTGATACCCTTTTGTATCTATTAAACTACACCATTTTTAGAATTCCTCCTACTGAAAGTTTTGTCTATAATTCCTTGTTGCCTACTAACTTAGATTTTCTATAAGTCCTTCTATTAGCTTTAATTTTCTACAACATTGTAAGTTTACTTACAAGATAATTGCTATGTAAGAAGTTGCAAGTTCAATTATGTTTAAAATATCCTTTATCTTACTATTTTTTTGCTGTTTCAAAACTTTTTTTATTGATTTTTTTAGTTAATAATATTTTCCTAAAACTACAAATTAATTGCAACTGATTTAAAAATAAAAAGCTTTAAAAACAGTAAAGTTATAGATGGTACATTGATCATTTTCTTAAGATAATCCTTCATTTGAGTTTGGATTAGAGTTTGATCAGTTTGAAGAACTGGCAAAATCAATGATTGGTACCTCTGTCAGTCAAATTACCTTTTAGGAATTTGGAATGAAATACTAAATATTTAAAAATAAAATAATCATGTTATGTAGCCATTTCACTTGAATTCTTAAATCAAAATTATTAAAAATTTTAAATTTGGAATCAGAGATCTCATATCATATATCACATTTTTTTTCACCTATTTAGTAGAACCCACATAAAGTAACAACCCCTTCTCTATCCTAAAATCAAAAGCAATTTGAAAAAAAAATTGAACGGCTAACAATTGAGTTAAGCGCAGATATCGAACGAACAAAGTGCTACCGTGATGGATGTCGCGAAAACAGTGCTAAATGGGATTGGAAAGGCCCATTGGGTTGCTGCGGGCTTGCTCGCTGTTGCATTTGTTCTTGAAAGATTTGAAATGGTATCAGCAGACAATGCAGAAGAATGTGTACATGTGTTAGATGAGATGTATCGATTGGCAGAATACCTTCAGATTCTGAAGCAAAGACGTAGGCTGAAACAACATATTTCAAGTTTAATGGAAGAGGCCCTCCAATTGGTGATTGAAGGAGCGGCTGTGTGCCTCTGCCAAGTCAAATCTTCCTGGTGGTACAAGTGAGTGACATTATGTTTTTTTTTTCAATTTTTTAATTCCTATTTTAGATTGTGAAGAACCAGTTGGATGTTGTAGTGTCTTAACCTTTTAAGGTTTTTGCAGATTATTTGGAGCAAATGTAGAGAAGAGGCAGTTGGAAGATGTTCGAAGCCGTCTTGAGAAGACTCACAGACACTTGATGTTGGAGGTTATTCTCAGAGTATACGATAGCAATCAGGCCCCGCAGTTGCCAAGAATGGAGTTTTACCCCCACCATGCAGGCAAGTTATGGAAACTCTAATTTTTACGTAAATATTAAACACGGATGTCATTCTTGGGAAGAAATTGTCTTTGAATCAATAAGTATTAGTAGGTAGTTTCGCCTAAAAGCATTCTCCTTATTTTTCAGTGATCCAATCAGAAACGCTGACAAACATTCTAGAAATGCTAGAATTAGAAAGTCCAAAGAAAGTACTGGTTGTTATCCTGCATGGCTTTGGAGGAATAGGGAAGACTACACTTGCTGACGCTGTCTATGCAAGGGTAGATGATGCATTAGGATTTAAATTTTCGAAGGCGGCCCTCTACGACAACACTGGAAGCAAACCCAATACCATGGCTGTGCAGCGAGAAATTTTAGCTGCAATCTCAGAAAACCAGGTAACGGAGGAGCCGTCCACAAGCTCAGACGGTCAAAAGCTTCTGCTTAAATACTTTGAGAAGGAGCCATGTTTTGTTTATGTCGACAACGTCCTGGACGGGATTGAACTTGGCAAACTGCTACCGTCTGACCTGGACCGCTCAAGAAAGCTGAGGCTGCTTCTAACTGCTCGAGACTCAAGTGTGCGCAACAGTGTTGATGTTAAAAATCGAAATGACGTGAAATTCTTCAGCGTGGAGTCACTGGAGGAGAAAAATGCAGAGACGTTGTTGAAGAAACAAATGGGTAGCGATATGTTAGAGCAAATAAATCAGCACGATTTGCAATATTTGCTCAGCATCTGCAGAGGCATGCCTTTGCTTATAGAGATGGTGGGGAGATACTTGAGATACGAGAATAACGTTGCAGCCGCGCTTATGGCGATTCGGGACGAGCGCAGGTGCGATGATAGGCAACATTTTGGTGGGCAGAGGATCGAATTCTTCTCTTTTGCGTTTGATACCCTGAAGCAATCCTGCCGAGAAGCGTTTCTCGACATATGCACTTTCTCTTTGGGCTTCCCCACTTCTCCTTGGGATTGGCGTATTCTGGAGCACACATTTGGAAATTGCACCATGGAGGTGTTGCAAAGCAGGGCCCTCATAAAGAAAGTGCCTGGAGAGTACGCCACGGGAGTGATGATAGATAACGATTTTAATGCAGAAGCAAAAGTCCATGACTTGGTGTTAGAAATGGGCCGAAGAATTGGGCAATCCAGCAGGATCACCACTGTCTTGCAATTCCGATCTATGCTCGAGTCGACTGATCCTCATGTAATTTCAATCAATTTGCTTTCTGGTTTATTTAATATTGATTTGTATTCGTGGCGTAACAGCCATAACCATAATTGAAGCTGCTTCTGCAGAATTTGCGCAACATCAAAGGCATTTATTTGCAAGAGGAGGTGGAAGACGGAGAAAAGCTGATCCTGCCATCTCACATGCTCGACGACATGTCCGCCTCCCTCCGAATTCTGTCTACGGATTATGATGTCATTGAAATTGAAGGTGAATGCAAGGAAGCTTTTCCCAACCTTCTTTGTTGGGATTCAGGGACATCAAAATCGCAGCCGCCGCTTGTTTATGGGAAGCAATGCCCAGAGCTGAGGACTCTGATGTACGCACCCACTAGCACCGTGCTTTTACACCAGGTAAAACTTTGAAATATTTACGTAGCAAAGTTTCTGGAAATATTTAAGCATGTATAAAATTAAAATATTATGTTAACTGACGCTGCTGCTGTTAACTTGCTGCGCATACATAGTTGCCATCCAACTTGAAGGTGTTAAGCCTCCGCTTCGAGCACGAGTCCATAATAACTGATAGCGAAAAGCTGGTTATTGTTGAGCCTGTATCCCAGATGTTAAATGTAGAGTACTTAGGCTTAACAGGAAAATATTTGAGAGAAATACCAGCAGGACTCATATCACATATGGAGTCCTTGGTAAAGTTATCCTTGTGGAACGCTGAGCAATTGGTGCAGCTGCCTGATGAACTCCATACCCTGCCGCGTCTCCAGTGTATATGGATCCGTAACATTGCATTAAGAGAAGTTCCGGAGAGTATTGGTGGCTGTGTTTTATTGAAAAGCTTAACAGTCCGAGGGTGCAGAGAAGTTGTACGACTGCCTTTGGGTATGGAGAACCTTTTGTTGTTACAGGCACTGAATCTTTCCGGGTGTGAGAGTCTGGAAGAGCTTCCAGTAAACATTGGGAGATTGGTGTCCCTTACGTTTCTGTCCTTGAGGAGCTGCAGAAATCTCAGTAGCCTAGGTGCAACATTTCACTCTCTCCCATCTCTAAAAGTATTAGATCTGGATTATTGCTCTGCGCTGGAGGCAAACTGGATGGACGTGTTTACAAACATGAAGTCACTCCAATTCCTTCACATCAAGGGATGTCCACGCCTTATTCAAAGATGGCAAGAGCTGGAAAATGCTGATTTAAATGTAAAATGCATATACCGGTAAATATATTTTTTAATAAAACTGAGCATTAAAGAGGCTATTCACTTTTATGGGCAAATTATCAATGTCCTCGCTTTTGGGTAAGAAGGTCATAAGAAAATACTACAAGCAATTTTATTGCTTTACTTTACATTACAAAGTGTATTTGCCTTAGTGTTACGATTTTATTTTTGAATCTGAAAATTTCAAAGTTTTTGATAGAAGTCCGTGCGAAAAGTTCCAACGTTTTTTTAAGTTCTTATGCTCTATGCCCTTAACAAAATTTCGGTTTCACTTCAATTTCATAAATGACGTTCAAATATTTTTTAAAAAATCAAAGGAATTTTTTATTTTTATTTTTAAGTATTAATCATAGTTACCAAAAACGGTAACCGGGTAGCATTTTCACTTGCAACGTGACGAAAACCACAAGGTGAAAGGTTACGTACAAGAAACCATTTAAAAATAATATGTTATATAAATTAGGAATAATATAAGCAAAATTTTAATAATACATGCAAGCTTTCTACCATAATAATGGAAAGATATTTGCATAGTAACATATATAACATGTTAATTTTTGAACATAAAATGTGGAGCTATATTTAACAACCCAGATCACTTATTAACTTTCTAACATTTCATACATTGTATGCTACTTAATGATGACAAGAGCTTAGTTAAACATTTTAATGACATAGTATGATAGTTAATTTTTTAAAAGTGTTTTTTAATTTTAACACTATCAAACATTTTCTCAAAATCAAAATCTAAAACTTCTATAGGAAATTCATCATATTTGATGAGCGGCGAGGTACTCCTATGCTCAACCATATGAATCACAAAGCGTTTACATGCGATCCAGTCGAATTCTGCGGACTTTATTGTTTTTGGTGCATTAGCCTTTTAAGAAGTGAATCTAACCTTAAGGTTAATCATTGTCCTCCCAATTACACTTGTGATCTATGTTGGTATGGTTAAGTGTAATTGAGGATTCCGATTTTTATCATTTTGTGTTTTTATAGTTGGGTACTGGAAATGTAGACAAGAGGAATTGATTAACTAATCTAATTTAATTAATTAACTAATAATTTAACTAATCCTAACATAAGTATTCGATCCCGCTTTCCGTACACGTCCTGAACCCACATATCCACTACTGGGCAACCAAGCATTACACTACTGGGCATACCAAGTAATAACGTTGCGGGATTACTAAGTGAATACATGTTACGCTCAAAGTTGTCATGCTTATGTGTGTAATTTATCTTATTTAATTGCCTCATTAATGTAATAACTGGAAAATATTTAATAACTAATTGAAAATATTTAATAAATAATTCAAAACATTAAATGCATGAATAAAATAGTTAATCTATCTAAAGTGCTGTAAGGTCTTTCAGAAAGCTCATCTTTATTGCTGCACACACTGTCGTGCTCAGGTACAACAATGCTCAAATAAAGATTCGTATACTCAATGACTTCTGCTATGAGCACTGGAGAAAATATTCTAACTTTCAAATGGAAAAAATGCAAGAGCTCCGTTGCAACTACAATCTCTACTTGCCATAAATGCGGCTACAAGTGCATATTTATAGCTGATTTTTGACACTGCATTAATAGGGCCTCGTTGATACATGATAAGATCCATCGACTAGGCCTTGTCGATGAGTCCTAGTTGATGAGGCCACGTAGATGAGGCTGCGTTGACACAGCCAACTTAATGCAACTCATCATACCCCCACAACTGAGTGAAAACTTGTACTTGAGTTCTTTTACAAAAATTGGGAAGGTATGGGATTATTGACTGACTTTTCTTCAAACAAAACAAACTAATTGACTTGACAAAAAATGGAGTGTACGAATTAACTCATTACAAAAAATGATGGTGTTCAAGACATAAAATTGAACACCATGACTCAATTCTTCAAAAATTGGATAACATGTTCCTTGGTGGTGTGAAGCTTGTTGGAGAAGATCAAACACTCCCAGGCAGTGATGGTTTTTAAAGCTCCGAGGGGCCTTCACTGGCTTCATGCACTGGCAGTGGTTGAGGTGGTTGTGGCTGTCCTGCTGCTGTTGCAACTTCAGGCGGGAGGCGGAAAACATCCAACAGTGCTTTCATTTTTTTTTCCTCCTTACTCCAAGGATTATGCACCATTTACACAACTTCCCTAATGTGGGTTGGAATGGGCACATCCCAAGGACATGGGATCACTAGAAACAACTCCTTGGCATTGACAAACCATGCAATGAATTGTTTGCATTCAATGTCAAATACCCTGACTATGTCTTTTAGCTCTTGATAGTCATTCATCCATCCAACTAGGTTCTCAGCGATAGATCATCTCTGAATCATCTTCTAAGAACTTCAAGTTTAGCATTTGTGATCACAAGCTTCTACTTGGTGTCTTTGTGGTCTTGAACTCAACCACATATAGTAGATACAAGTTAGCCACTTACTTCTCCAATTCTCATCACAGTTGTCCAATAGTTAGCATTGTTAGGTTTGTGTAATAGAGATTGGCCAACTCCATGTACTCTATCATTTCCTCAATCTGCAACTCCTTCAAGTGAATCTTTGCTTGGTTGTAGGCATTGATCCCATCAAGGATGGGTTGCCCCGTTTCTCTTCCTTATTAGAGTTACATGAGGGCTTCGTTCATTTTTGCCTTTGCCATTTAGATGTGCTTCTCATTGATTTCTTGTTGCAAGCCAACCCAGTCCTTGTAGTAATTTTTCACTTTCTTAAATTTGAGTGCTTCATTCTTCTAGGCGGCAATCTTGATGGCAGACTTTTGATGTAAAGTGCATAACTCCTCCATTGACAGATTATGGTTTTCCGTAACCAATTTCCTCAATTCAGTGTTTACCCTGGCAAGCTGCTCTTGCTATTGATGAATGAATTCTTGCATTTGATCTTTCTAGGCATCAACATTTCACAGGTGATAATTTTGCACTGTCAGTGCTTCATTTTTATGGCGCATCTATCTCAAGTCCTTTTGGATTGAATATGTTTCAGCTTCTGTTATCGATTATTTGAAGATGGTCATCATTGCTTCCTTCTCAGCCTTCTGAAATCAGTCCTAAAGTTGTTTGATAGCTTCATCTCTTGTCACTGTTGGGTTAAGGATTGCTTGTTCTACAAGTTGGGCACGAAGGTCAGCAACCTCCATGGCCAAGCATTGATTTTGCTCCTAGGTTGTTTCTAGTTGCCCTCTAAAATGTTGCATCTACCCCTTGCATTCAATAGCTTCGACTAAGTCATAGTAATGTTATTCGAAAGATCAAAGATGTACGGAGTTGGTTGCCCAGTTCCTACTAGTCGTTCTAGCAATTTTCCATGCTAGGCTATGTTCAACTTCCCATTAACCATGCCTGCGGACATCTACACATCTTGGAGTGCAAATGCGTCTAGTCTAGACAAAGCGGGTGCATTCAATGCTTCTATGACATGGTCAGCAACCACTTCTGTCGTTGTTTCCTGCCCTTGGTGTTGCACCACCAAGACAATCACACCTTCACCTTCCTTCAACCTCATTGAGAAAGTGGCAGCATTTCTAGATATTTCAAGGAATAAATGGTGTTGTGATAGTGACACTATCACCTCTCAAGTGTTGGGATTTGACCTTGAGGGCAACTACGTTCTTTGGGAAAAGAAAATTGGGCCATCCCTCTCCATCTGGCTAACTATTTGAGCCATCTCATTAAGGTAACTCATCGTCGATCAATACATAGATGGATCAGCTCCACTCATTTCTACTTGTTGCTCTTGTTTGCTCAAGAGTTGTTCTTGGATTTGGCGCAAATGTTCAATAACTATGCAGGCCTTTGGTGTTGTTTCCTGAATGGGTGATTTGGGGGAGTTAGGAAAATTTCCAAAACATTTCACGAATTTTTCATTGGAAACCTTAAGGTTTGTAGCCCTCACGATAAAGATCTTACCTCTAATAAGCGCAAGATCAAAAAATGAAGTGATTTGGATAAACAATTGGGAAGTTATGAGCTCTGAAAGGTTTTGGGCTCTGAAAAATTGCAAAAAATCCTTGTGTGTTATGAGCAAATGACAAAAAATTCCTAAGTGCTCAGTGGTATATATAGGGTGTAAGCACTGCATCAATGAGACCTCGTCGATGGGGCCTTGTCGATGTGGTCAACTACATCAATGAGGCCTTGTCAATGGGGCCTCGTCGATGCAGTTGGCTACGTCGATGAGGCCTCATCGATGCAACTATTAACCACTATTGACTTTCATTGAATTTGGTCAAAGTTTCAAAATACAAGGAATTTTTCAATGAAATTGGGATCAAATGAAAGCTCAGATGACCAAGAATGGTATGAAAACATGAGAAGAGGATTTTGAAGCTCATAAATTTGGAAAAATGGAGAGAAATTGATTTAGTGGATGAATGAAATGAAAGATTAAGGAGTACTAAGTGGTTTATGCAATGGAATATGTGAAAGATCATATTGTGGCAATGTCAAAGGTAAGGAACCTTAACCAATCAAGCCAAAAGCTATGCAAGTGGGTCCTCCCCATAGCAGGCTCATAACCTTTTTGCCCTTGCATAACCTCAACTAAGAAGTCCATGGGCCCCATAGTTGATTTAATAATCATGACAAGTTAAGGACCAACCTAAAAGGATGTACTCAAGAATTCCAATACATCAAACTAAGACATAGAGCATAACGTAGAACACGATAGTGAGCTGAAATACGGCAACATGGATGGATGATAGAGAAGGTGGAATGAAGTTCCGAATTGAGGTCATAAGAAGTCCCTTATGGAATTTGTGGTTAAAATGACCCGAGAAGTTCCATCCTTAGTCCAAACCAAAACCATCCACTTTTAGTGACTTCGCATTGCCACCCTAAGACTGATCCACCCACTTGAGACACAAGAGTGCTTCCATAAGACAACCACCATTCCACAGACAGAGGAAAAAAGAAGTAGGAAGTGAGAGAGAGGGCCTTAGTTAGAGGGGATTGTTAGGCATGGGTTCATGTCATTTGAGTCCTAGAACCAGTGCTTGTAGCCTGTTTATTTATCCAAGGGATGTGCTTTGAATTTTCATTGTTATTTTTTTAATGGAAACCACACCATGGAAGGACTTTATTCATGTCAAAGGGATGTGCTTTGAATTTCCATTGTGTGTGTTTTTTTTTGAATGGGAACGACACCATGCAACGATGTTGTTTTGACTTCTTGTCAGTGGGTGGTATGGAACAGTAAAAAGCCTATGAAAAACACTCAAGCACTCAATCAAGAAGAACAGGACAAAGAGTATTGAGTCCCCTTGAAGTCACACCCTTTACAAACCTTTGAATTCTTCCTAATTCCAAAACTACTAAGGTCATCAATTGATTAAAAGTTTCTTTAATGGAAGGAACCTCAAATTCCCAGAACAAGAAAAACCATAGAGTTTATTGAATGGGCAAATGATGTGGACTCACTACCTGTTCCATGAAAAATAAACCATGTCAAAGTCATCAAACATCAGAATTTAAAAATAGAAACCAGACATCGACAATCACAACATTAAGCACAAACCATCATTAGTAAACAACAACAACAGCACTGTGTCCTGTGACAATAAAGTGATTTTATTAGCAAAAGTAAGGAAATATCATACTTGAACAAAAGAAAGAAAAATAAAGTAAAATATATAAGAAAGTGTAAAATACTCAAGAAAGTTTCAAGGTACTAAAGATGATGTGAAATTAGAAAAATTTGAAAATCCAAAAATTTGTAAAATAAATAATTTGTAAAAATTAAAAATGTGAAAAATAAAAAATAGAATAAGTGAGAAGCCATGTTGATGATAACCACGGATGGCCATCTCCCCCATGACTAAGTTGGAAGGAGGAGATCTGAAAGATAGAACATGGTTGTCCATAGGTTGAGGTGGTGGTTATATTGACCTGGCTTGGTTTAAGGAAAGGATTTACTTGTTGAATGTTGACTAACTGCTTTTTATTTGGGCAATCAAGTTTGTAGATTATCATGGCCCTAGAGGGAAAGGTTTGATTAATTACATAAGGTCCCTCCCACAATGTTTGAAATTTTACCTTTTGAGGTACATGTGTGGGATTCATGTAGAGAACCTTATCTATTAATTACAGTTTTATTTTCCTAATTCTAAGGTTATGATGTTGCTTGATGAATGCCTTGTTCACATCATTCATGGATAGGGCCACTAATCTATTTCCATCTAGCACATTTAGATTGATCAGTCTTTCCTTTTGTGGGAGACTTAGGTCAAGGTTTAGATCATAGGTCATTGAGAGTGTACAGAGCTCAGATTGAATTGGGAGCATTGGAAGTTTTCCATACACTAGCTCATAGGGAGAATAGCCAATAGGAAGTTTCCAAGTTGAACGATAAGCCTAGAGAGCATCATTAAGTTTTGTACTCTGATCCTTCCTATATTTGCTAATGGTTCACATTAGTATTTTTGTAATCTCCCAATTGGTTACCTTTGCTTGGCCATTGGATTGGGGGTGGTAAGGTGCTGTTACTTTATGTTCTACCCACAGGCGTTGCATTAATTTTCTAAAGGTGGCACCTGTGAAGTATGTTCCATTGTCAAAGATTAGTGAACGTGGCATCCCCAACCTATTCACAATATGTTGTTATATAAATCTAGCAACAATAGATGATGTGCAATCAATAACAACTACTACCTCTGTTCATTTTGTGCAATAGTCAATTACTACTATAATATACGCTTTTTCATTGGACATGGGTGTGATGGGACCCATAAAATCAATGCCCCATATGTCGAAAGGTTTCAGTGGTTGAATCCACTGTTGAGGACCTTCCATGCAAGTAATCATCCCCCCATCTTGTTGATAACATTTACAAGACTTGATGAACATGTGAGCATCCCTAAAAATTGTAGGATAATAGTATCTTGCCATCAGGATTTTTATGGTTGTGCATCTCCCCACATAGTGGCATACGCAAGGTCCTTCATGAGCGTCCCGGAGAATGGACAATTGATCTTTGTCAGGGACACACCAACAGATCAGGCAATTGGCACATGCCTTGTAGAGATATCTATTAATTTCCATGAAGTATTTTACTTGATAAAGAAATTGTTGTTTTTTCCTAAAATCCAAGTCTTGTGGCATCTCCTAAGTGAGAAGATATGTGAGAATGCCATTATACCATGTTGCTTTCATAGGCGTTTGTTCACTTACTACTCCTGTAAAGAGGAGTTCATCTAGAAATTAATTAGAGATTAGGCTCTCCTCCTCTGTGTTATCCCTTATTAAGTGAGAAATATGGTCAGTGACCACATTATTAGTTCCTTTTCTATCTACCATAGTGAGATTGAATTCTTACAAGATCATGAGCCACTATATGACATGAGGGCTCACTGTCGACTTATTCATGAGGAAGCAGATTGCACTATGGTTTGTATGCACAAATACTTTATAACCAAGCACACAGTGCCTAAACTTTCCAAGCGCATACACCATTGCCATAAGTTCTTTCTCTATGGTGGTGTAGTTTAACTATGCTTCCACAATGCTTCTACTCACATAGTGGATGTAGTATGGATGTTTCTTATCATCCATCTGCATGAGTGCAGCTCCTAAAGTATAGTTAGATGCATTTATCATAATGTGGAAGGGTTTGGACTAGTGTGGTGCTCATAGGATTGGTGTTTCTATGAGTTTCTCTTTTAATTATTAGAATGCATGTTCACATTCCTTGGTCCAGATAAAAGGTGAGTCTTTCTTTGTGAGCTCTACCAATGGCTTTGCGATATCAGAGAAATTCTCTATAAATCGCCAATAGTAGCCAGTGTGTCCAAGGAATGACCGAACATCTTTAATAATCTTTGGTTGTTATTCTTTAGATGACCCTTAGCTTTTCTAGGTCTACCTCAATCTCTTTTTGTAAAAGTTGACGCCCTAGCACTATGCCTTCTTGGACCATGAGATGGCTCTTTTGCCAGTTGAGCCATAGGTTTGTCTTTACACATCTCTACAATACTTGCTCTAGGTAGTCCAAGGCTTGCTCAAAGGTAGCTCCATAGGTGGAAAATTCATTCATGAAGACTTCAACACCACTATTGATCTATTGTTGCAAGATACTAAGGACCAAGCATTGAAAGGTTGTAGTGGCATTCCATAGACCAAATGGCATCTTATAGTATGTAAAAGTTCATGTTGTCTTGGCTTGGTCTTCTAGTGCAATTTGGATTTGGTTAGAGCGGCTATAACCATCAAAGAAACTATAATAATAATTCTTGGATATGGTGTCTAATACTTGGTCCACAAATGGCAAAGGAAAGTGATCTTTAAAGGTTATCATATTCAATAACCTAAAGTTGATGCAGACCTGCCATTTTCCATCCTTCTTTGATACAATCATGGGTGGGCTAACCCACTCACTATCTGCAATTAGATAGATGAACCTCACCTTGAGGAGTTGCTCTATTTCCTCCTTGATGATTTTCTTCAATTTGGAATCTAATTGTCTCTACGATTTCCTTCTAGGCTTCATGGCTGGGTCAGTGTAAATACAATGCCAGCATATTCTTGGATCGATTCATGTTAGCTCAGGATATGACCAAGCAAAGGTTGTTGACCATTTTTTCACCACCTTTAACAGCTTCTCTTTTTGTTCAGGAGTAAGCTTAGCACTAATTATGACCAGTTTACATTCTTTAGAGATGCATATTCCATATCGGTCAGTAAATTTTTTAGTCCTAATGGCTTCTGCTTGAAATGATCTAGGATTTCCAACTCTCCCTAACAAGTATCATCATTTTCATCAAGGAGTTGGAAATGAACTTGTATAATTTTGTCCATGCCTTTAACATATGCACAAGTTAGGCTCCATGCATAATGTGCTACTACTTGGATCAACTATTAGCCACTAGGTGCCCTCCTACTTTGTGGCTACTACATATAGAAATTTTTGAATATTAATTTCCTGTGCACACTGATTACATGCCTTAATGTGTGTACTTCTAATTGACCAAGTCTTTTGCACATGATTGCACCCATTGTCGTTGTACACGATTCATGGAATACACTTTTTTTCAATCTTACCTAGTTCATTTTCCTTTGATATTTCTAGAGATAGGTCTCTTATGCCCATTCGTGTGTCAACTGTACTTAACCAAACTCTTCCCATGATGATGGGGAAATCACTTTTACAATTGTCCACCTTGATTACTAGAAAATCAGCAGGATAGGACCACCCACAGACTATGATCATGATGTCCTCTACCAATCCTAGAGAGACAGTATCTAACTGATCTACCAATTTTAGATGAATGTTGCTCTTCCTGAGAGGTGGCAAGTTCTAGGTCTTGTACATATCATGAGAGATGAGATTAACTCTAGAACTTGAGTCAATAAGAGCTTTGCATGGCTCTTGTCTACCAATCTATAGATAGATGAGTGGACTTCCTAGATTAGATCTTTTTGTAGGAAGATTACTAGTCTTGATCCAATCAGAAACAACATGGATTAACATTACAGTACCAATCCTAGGTGGCACTTGGTTTGAAGGGAAATCAAAGGTGTTGGATGTAAAGGATGAGGGTGCTAAAGATGCAAGGTAATCAACTGGACTAGGTTGTGAGGGCTGGAGAGGACTACTAGGCTAGAGGAAAGGTATTTTTCTTGATTGATTATCTAGACCACTTGGTTGAAAAATTGATTGTGAGTGTACAACCCCTATAGCATTTTAGTGTTGTAGCTATCGAGGACTCTCAACCTACATGAATGGAGCAGGAGGTAACTAGGTTTAATGTGGAGGTGTTTGTGCAAAGGGATGTGAAGGATGATAAGGATATGGATATGGTTTTCCCCTTGGGTGAATGGTGAATGTGTTTGGTGGTACTTTGAAGGGTAATAGTGATGCTAGAATGATGTATGACTTGCAAAGCTTCTAGGGGAGATGAGTTGCTAGACATAGTACATGTATGGATCTAGTTACCTATAAGGGTATTGCTGCCTTAGCGCTAGCATTCCCCACAATTGTGGTTTGTACCATTGCTAGTAATGTTTATACTATTGTAAAGGAGTTCCACTTGGGTAATAAGCTTATTTCTATTGGTGGAACTGGCTTGGACTGCCTTGAGGATAAGGCAATCGTTGCGATGCTTGCCTACATGTTAGATGAGGATTCAATGCATACATCCCTGATTCTTGTAAGTGTGACATCACATGGCAACATCCCTTTGGATACTCATATTGATAGATGTCACATTCAATTTCATCATCAAAGTTAAACCCCACAACTTCCTCAATGGTAGTAGCTTTGCCCTTACCTCTTTGGTAGGCATGTTCAACTTCTTTCCACCTCCTGCAATTATGATCACTATGTTGCTCTTTGGATTCTTTAGCAATCTTTAAAGCAGCTTGAAATTTTTCATTCAAAAAGTCCCATAACTTGTCAACCTAGGACGAAATATCAAAAATAAATTTTTGGATGGGCAAGGTCTTTTTGTTCACCACTTCATCAAGTAGTGATTTCTCCTCATCACAAAATAAAACCTCTCATTTTCTAATGGATGGATCCCTATTATACTCTTTACCACTTTTCCTTTTCCATAGCTCACCTTCTTCTTTTGCTACCTACTCAATTAACCTTTGGATCTAATGAGCTCCTAGTTTAGACAATCTTCCTTAGGCATACACCCCAAGGGTTCTTCTTGTTTCCTCTCTTAGCCCATCTATGATATGGTGAAGTTGTTCTATCTAAGAATAATCATGGCCAAGGCATCGATGTAAGAGTGAATAGTATCAACCCATGGTGGCATCCAAGGTGATGAGACACGATTCGCATAGGCTGCGATATCGCGTCCACCGCGATATCACGTACGCGATATCGC
>MNCI01018957.1:249923-264096 GCA_015680685.1 Gnetum montanum | reverse complement strand
AGTGGTAGTCGTGCACGAAGTCCAAGATGTGTACGGTTGATCAAGGAATCGGTTGCTCATCGCACTTAGGCTAGATTAGATTTTCTTACCCTTTCCCTCATAGCTTAGCTTAGTTAATATTATTTTCCACTGCCATCAGGAATAGCGTTAGAATTAGAACACATCATACACCTCATCTAGACTAAACCATACGTGACATATGCAAAACTAGTCTAGGTGGGAAGATAGCGAACTGCGACCTAAGGCTAACTATCTAGGTGCCACAACTAGTCCATCTGCGGAGTTTGACCGGATTGCGCATGCAACGCTCGTTTTGTATGGTTGAGTGTAGGGGTACCTCACCACTCATCACAAGGGTTTATGTGCTCCTTGTTTCTAGCCTTGGATTTTCCCTCTTAGATTAGACACTTTGGAGAATGTTTGGTATTTGTCATTGAAGAGCTCTAACATGGTACTCCATCGACAAATGGATTCCAACTCTAAGGACCAATACCAAATTTCAACTTCCTGGATGAGTGTCCTTGGAAAAATCTTGAGTTTCTACCACTCATTTTCTATGTTTTGTAAGGCATAGGCATCATGAAAAGCTTGTAGATGCATTTGCAGATCATAATTGTATCCCCCCTCAAATCTTGGAATATTGTTCATGTCTAGGCACTTGATCCAACTATCTTTCATATGCCTAGTTGGAATTTTAACCACCTTCACAATATTGAGCATGCTTTGATTCACTAATAGAGGTTCATCATCATCACTGTGTTGATGATGCTGATGATGTTTTGGACACCCCTTCAATTTTGGTGATCATCATGGCCATTGTTATCTCGTCAATTACCTTCATCATGATTATTTTAATGGCAGCTTCCATGAGAACCATTAGATGAAGAGGAATGTTCAAAATTAGATGAAGGGGAAGGTGGACCACCATTGCCATCATGCTATCTGCCACCACTCTTACACTTATTACAATCATCATCCTTAGATCCCTTGTTACTGTGATGCTTTCCCAAGTTTCTACCTTGGCTGTCACTTTATCCTGAACCCAATTTATGAATCATGGATTGCAGGGTCAGGTTCACACCCTTGCCATCAATTATAGGGGATGAAGAATCTTCATGTTGAAAACCCTCAAGGGGAGGATCCTCTTTGTCCTCTTAATTTATTAGGAATAAGGGGTTAGAGAAATGTTTCCCCTTTGTGGCTTTGTGGAGCTTCTCCTGATGCCGATCTCATTTGTGTTGTGTTTTAGTTGGATAGTAGTTTCGAGTGTCATACCCATTCATAATGTATTCTTCGTGAAGATTTGCTATGCCCAACTTCTTAAGGGTTTTGAATAGCATCCCAAGCATAGATCTATCGAGAGGTAAGATGATATTGCCTTGCATGTCACGTCATTGCATTTGTTCATCCTGGTGTAGGATGAAGGTGAAGTTCAATACAAAATCATTTGGATGATTGTACACCAATTTAAACTCTTATGAGATCAGTGGTTTGGCATCTTCGTGCTTGCAAGAAGAAGACATCTTACAATATAAAATGAAATGTCAGTGTTCTTTTATAATTTTATGTATAGTGGGAATGATATTGACCTTTAGGTTCATACAACGATATTAATGATATTCACTTAGACCTAAATAGCACATGTTTCACAAACAAAGTTCCCAACAATGATGCCAATGATGAGTGGCGAGGTACCCTTGTGCCCAACCATACAAATCACGAAGCGTTCATGCACGATCTGGTTGAATTTTGTGGACTTTATTTTTTTTCGATGCTCTAGCTCTTTAGGAAGTAAATCTAGCCTTAAGATTAATCGTTGTCCTTCCAATTACACTTGTGATGTACGTTGGTATGGTTAAGTGTAACTGAGGCATTCAATTTTTATCATTTTGTGTTTTTATAGTTGGGTATTTGAAATGTAGATAAAAGGAATTGATTAACTAATTTAATTTAACTAATTAACTAATCATTTAACTAATCCTAACATAAGTATCTAATCCCATTTTCCATACACATCCTGAACCCACGTATCCATTGCTGGGTGACCAAGCATTATGCTACTGGGTGTACCAAGCAATAATGCTACTGGGATTACCACGTGAATATGTGTTATGCTCGAAGCAATCATACTTATGTGTGTAATCTATCTTATTTAATTGCCTCATTAATGTAATAACTGGAAAATATTTAATAACTAATTGAAAACATTTAATAAACAATTCAAAACATTAAATGCATGAATGTAATAGCTAATCTATCCAAAGTGCTACAAGGTTTATCAAAAAACTCATCTTTATTGCAACACACACTATCATGCTCAAGTAAAACAATGCTCGAATAAAGATCTGTACACTCAATTACTCCTGCTACAAGCACTTAGGGAAAAATTCTAACTTTCAAATCAAAAAAATGCAAGAGCTCTGCTACAACTACAATCTCTACTTGTCATAAATGCTATTGCAAGCACGTATTTATAGCTAATTTTTAACACTGTGTCGACAGGGCCTCTTTGACACATGATAAGATGTGTCGACTAAGCCTCGTTGATGTAGCCAACTTAATGCAACTCATCAATCTCTATCATCTATAGATCCTGCATAATCGCACATTTGATGAAGACTTGATTTGTAAGTCGAAGAGGACTAAGATAACAACCTAATGTTTGAATTGACATAAACTAAATCTTAAGCCTTTACAGTATTAAGTTTTTAAATTAATACCTTTAATACATAAAAAAGTTCTAGAATATTTAATCAAAATAAATAAAATTTCATTTAAAATTCTACAATAAAGTATAAATAAATTGTTCATAATAAACTATTGAATTTTCTTAGCATTAGTTATAACTTATGATATCCATTCAACATCTATAATAATATTTTTAAGTAATAAATTGAAGTAATGTGTTACACAAGGAGTCCAAAATATACTTGAAAATTCATCCTCTATCATTTCTCCTACCAACATATTATTTAAAGTACTATATGTGATAATCTACACAAAATTATCTCTACCCATAATATTTATTACCTAATGAAATAATTCCATTACATGTGCAACATTTATAACATTTTCTTAGGTATCATGTAAGTTTATAAATATAATACCTTTTAAATATGATGCAAGAATATTAGCAAGTGGTTTATTATTGATATTTGTCTTATCCATCTGATAAAATAAACATACCTATTGTAGATAAACAACCCTTTATGTATCTTAAATTTTCTTCTATTCAAGATTTTTCTTCACTTAACAAAGTTGTTCTAATCTTTTCATAGCTAGGTAAAACATAACCTTTTGGAGAAAAAATTATCATATGTACAACTTATTTCTATAAGGAGATTTAGCAATGTTAAAAGGTCTACCATAAGCATAAAAAAGTCTTCCTATGATTGCATTCCCATTTTTTCTATTTGAAACATCAAATATTTTCTCTATACTAGTGTTTGATACTAAATGATTAGCATTTCTATGCATATTTATGATTTTATTTACATGCTTCTTTTCAAAATGTTTGAACTATCTTATAAGGTCTTCTCTTTCAAATTTTAATATTCTTTTACATACCAAAATTTGTTCTTTCTTTCCAATTCAAAGTAAGTGATACCTAACTTGTGCAATAAAACTACTTCTATTTATGTTGCAATAAAAATAAATCCATGAGTTGCTTCCTTAGCCCTTACCTTTAGAATAATTTTTTTAATAATAACCATGCTCCATAGCTTATTTTGAAAAGCTCTCTTTAATGAATAATATTCTAATATTTCTTCATATCCTTCATGTCGTTCATGTTCTTCAAAATGTAAATCCTATTTTTCAAACGATATTTCTTTGCATATTTATAATGCCAAAATTAAAAATTAAAATTTCATACCATATAATATATAATTAGGTTTAATTTTATTAATAATAAGCTTTAACAAACCTACTAAAATCCATAAAATTCAAAAAAAAAATTTCATTTATCAAGGATGTTTGAATATATGTTTTTAGGATTATAGGAGAGATACATAAGATCTCTACGAAGAATTAAAAAAAGACAAGTATATATGCTATTTATTCAATAAAATGTAGCACTCCTAAACAAGTTTTTGTGCTTTAGGCAAAAGATATGGAATTTTCACTCTAATATATGCTATATTGTTTCAATGTTTCACATCTTCTCTACTTAAATAATGTATATGCAATACTTTAAGTATACCATGTGACAAGTAGTGAGTATACCCTATGCCCAACTATACGAATCACTAGCATTCACTCAATGATCTAGTCCAATTTCAAGAACTTTAGGTTTCTAAGTACACTAGTTCTAGGAGGTGAAACTAACCATTGCAATCGTTGTCTTCCTAGTTCCACTTGTGAAGTTCAAAGATATGGTTAAGTGTTATTGAGGCATATGATTTTTATCATTTTATCTTTTATGTTCTAAGTCGCCTAATGAATCAAGAACAAAGAATAAAGTAATTAATTGCTAAATTGATCTAATAACTAGATGACACTTAACTAATCCTAACATAAGTATATGTTCTCACTTGTCATACACATCCTGAACACATATAGCACTACTAAGTTACCAAACAATAAGTGTTACTAGAATTACCAAGTGTTAGATGCATGCTTGAAGTGGTCGTACTTATGTTCACTATTTAATCTATATTAATTAATTGCTTAATTACTTAAAAACATTAAAGAAAATTGCATGAAACATTAAATGCTTAAGGAAACAATTAATCAAGTCCAAGTGCTACAAGATTTGATTAAAAAGCTTGTCTTTATTGTCACACACATTGAAGTGCTCAGGTACAAGAATGCTTGAATAAAGATTCGTATAGTCTTTGACTCTTACTGTGGGCACTCAAAAAATATTCTAACTTTCAAGTGGAAAAACTACTAAAGCTTTGCTACAACTATGAGACTTATGCCATAAATTTGGTGGGTAGGTGCACATTTATAGGCAAAACAAGGTGCCTCGTTGATGGGTACATATCAACAAGTCAAACCCTGTGTCAACGAGATCATGTCGACAAGATCCCATTAATGAGGTTACATCAACGACATCCCATTAATGTGGTCAAATCATGCAACTCGTCATATCCCCATGACTAAATGAAAACTTGTCCTCAAGGTTTTTTACAAAACTTGGGAAGGTATGAGATTATTGACTGATAAAATAAACACACAAAAAACATAACAAAGATGGAGTGCCTGAGTGTATGATTTACAATCATTACAAAATTTTGGTGTTTAGGACCACAAAATTGAATACCAAGATGTAATTGAAAAATACAATTCCTCTAATGCACGAAGACAATGAAGAAGATCAAATGGTCCCAGGCAGTGAAGGCTCCTAAGGCTCAAAAGGACCTTCTCCTGCTTCAGGTGTACATGGTGGTTGAGGCAGTTCTAATTATCTTATAGTAGCTACAACTTCTGGTGGAAGAAGGAAGGCATCCAATAGTACCTTCATATTCTCCTTCTTCCTCCAAGGATCATTAACAATCCACACAGCTTCACCAATGTGGGGCAGAATGAAAATATTCCATGGATAGGGCATTATAGGGAACAACTCCTTCACATTCATGGACCAAATAGCAAACTATTTATATTCAATGTTGAACACTCTGAGTGCATTCCACAACTCCTAATAATCATTCATCCACTTGGTCAAGTTCCTAGCAATTGATCGCTGATTAGTGAACTTTTCCTTAAGAACCTTGAGTTTCATGTTTGCTATCTCAATCATCTGCTTAGTCTCTTTGTAATGCATGAACCCTGCCTCATATGATAAGTATGAGCTAGCCACTTGTTTTTGTAATTCATATCACGATCTTTTAGTAATCAACATCACTAGGTTTACATACTGGAGATTGGCAAGCTCTATGTACTCTATTATCTCCTCAATCTGCAGCTGCTTCACGTGGATGTCTTCCTTATTGTATGCATTTAGCCCATCAAAGATAGGCTACTAGACATCGTCACCTTATTGGAGCTGTTGCAAGGCCTCATTTACTTTCACCTTCGCCAATTGGATTTCCTTCTCGTTAACTTCTTTCTATAGAGCAACTTGATCTCTGTAATGGTTTTAAAATCTTTCAAATCTAAGAGCCTCGTTCTTCTAGGCAACTACCTCTATTGTAGATTTTTGGTGAAGGGCACATACTTCCTTCATGTAGAGGCTTCTATTCTCTACTGCCAATCTCCTCAATTCATTGTTCACCTTGGCTAACTACTCCTACTATTGATAGATAAAGTTTACCATCTATTAATTCTACACATCAACATTCTACAAGTGGTAATTCTTTGTGGTCAAAATCTTGTTCTTCTAGTGTGTTTGGGTTAAGTCCTTCTAGATGTTATGCATTGTGGCATTGGCAAAGTACTAGTCAAAGATAGTCATCTCCTTTATGTTCTCAACCTTATTGAGTTTTTATTGAAGCTATTGAAAAGCTTCATCATGCATGAGTGCTTGGTTAAGAAGAGTAGGATCAATGAGGTGGGCTCTTAATTCAGTAACCTTTGCAGCTAAGCATTGGTTCTCTAATTTGGCTATTTCTAGTTGTACTTCCATTATGATGCATTTGATCCTTGCTTCAAGTAGGTCCAAATAGGTTGTAATGATGGTATCTAAAAGATCAAAGACATCCAAAATTGGTTGCTTAGTTTCCACAAATTGGTCCAACAATTCCTCATGCTATGTTGTGCTTAATCTGCTGCTCAAAGTACTTGCAGATATCTACACATCTCTAAGTGCATAAACATCTAGTACAAGTGCCATAGTTACATTCAATGCTTTTGCAACTCTATCAACAACTACTTCTACTACTATCTCCTATCCATGGTGTTGCATCACCATGACAGTTGCCCCCTCACCCTCCTCCAAATGCAACGAAAAGATAGTAGTGTTCCCAAAAATGTCTAGACATTGCTGCTATTGAGAGAGAGATACCATTACCTCTTAGGAACTAAAATTTAACCTTACAGGCACTTGCATTCTTTGGGTTGAGAAAATTGGACCCCCACCTTCCATCTAACTTATTATTCATGCCACCTCATTAAGGTGGCTCATTGTTGGTCGATACACAAATAGGTCACCATCACTCATTCCTGCTTGCTACTCTTGCTTCCATAAGAGCTACTCTTAGAGTTCACACATGCACTCAATGGTAGTGTGCGCCTTCAGCATTATCTCATTAGTAGGTGATGGAGGCGGTTGTTGCTACTCCTCTTCTTGAATGACTTTGGTAAGCACCTTATTCTTCATCATTTCCACCCAAGAGGCAATTGGAGTGCATCATATAGCATCATTTGTATAGCATTTTATGCCTCCCCTTTTTCATAGCTTTCTAATGAGGCACAAAAAAAGGAGTGTCTTCCTTTCATGTTCATTTTCCTTAAAGTGCTTCTCTATCTTGAGATAGATCAACTATGGAAGCTTGAGTGGGAATCTACTGCTTAGAGGAGCACATGCATGGGTAGAGAAAGATGTGATCTTGCTTGGCCTCATTGTTGGATTGAGGTGAAAGGCTTCAATCTTGAAGTATGCACATTTTGCCATGGTGAATGCACCAAACTCCTTATGTTCTACTCCATAACACTTATGCATCCATTCTTTCTTGATGTCAGGATCTACTTACATTGGAATCTCTACAAGATTAGCCCTAGTTTTTAATAACCCAAAGGCCTTAGAAATGGCTTTCACAGAGTAGGACACTAAAATGTCCTTGATCTTGACCATTGAACCAGCCTATCGATTATTCTAGAATAGGTATGTCTCTCCCATGTACCACTCCCCGCTGGAAGTGATTATGGACCACATGGGAGAGTTCTACAATTTCATTTTAACTTCTAAAGGTGTAAACTCTAAGAAGGGTCCAAAGTTTAGCTCTTGAAGCATGGATTTGTGGACCTCCTTAGACTTGATCTGCTTTAGGCATGCCTTTTTCAAGGTGACCTTAAGGTTCGTTCTAGGCTCTAGTGCCTCATCTTGGTGAGACTATTTTGTCACAACTGCTTCTTTAGGAATCTATTGGATAGATTCCACTTTGGGCTCCTCTTGAAGAGGTCCTATTGCATGAGTTTCTTCTTGCTCATGGGCCTATTCTTAGCCCCTTCCAATTCATGGCTTTTTGTCCCTTGGTTGGAACAATCCTCCTTCCTGCATGTGCTTTTCCTTAGGTGTCATCTATGCTCACAACATAGCCAAGGATTAGCATATAATGTGTAACTTATAACCTTTAAGTACCTTATCTCACTAGGTAGTTTCACTTAGGCTAAGTTTTGACCATGGTAGATTAATTATTTTATTATTGTTTTAATGTTATTTCATTTTCAATGTTACTGAAGCTTGTTAGAAAGGTTTAACTTTCATAATTTGATATTTTAATGTTGGTTTCTTAGTTAAACCTTTGTGAGAGTTAGAAAAATTTTGAAAAAACATTTCAGGCCCCCACAATGAAGAGCTTACCTCTGGTAGCTACAAGACTAAAGAATGGAGTGAATTAGACAAATAGTTAGGAAGTTATGGCTCTTGGAAAGTTCTGGGCTCTGAAAAATTGAAAAACTTTCCCTTCGTTTATGAGAAAATCTAAAAAATTAGTAAACTGAGACCACATATTTACAAACTTTTTTCCTTACATTGATGGGGTCTCATCTTTGTGGTAGCTCCGTATACAAGGTCACATTGATGGAGCTATTTGAGAAAATTTTTCACAATTAATATCTCAAAAAATACAAGGAGTTTTTACATGAAATTAGGATCTTTAGAGAGCTAGAAAAGTCATGAACATGATGAAAACTTGAAGAGGGCTTGATTATTCACAAAAATTAAAGAAATGTTGGGGGAATGAAATTATGTTAAAAAAATGCCTTTGATGAAATGTTGGGGGAGCGCATAATTGGATGCAATCGATGGGGCACACGAAAGATTTGACTACAAAAATGTCAAGGGATAAGGAACTTAACTAGCCCAACCAAGAGATATGCAAGTGGATCCTTCCCATAGTAGGCTCATGCCCTTTTTCCCTTTGCATAACCTTAACTAAGGACTCCATGGGCCCCATAGTTGATTAATGGTTATGAAAAGTTAAGGACCTAATTTAGAAGAATCTACAAAAGAAATTTAACACATAAAACTATGACATTAAATAAAACATGTTAATTGATAGTGAAGTGAAAAATGGAAACCATTAATGGATTGAGAGAGAATATGAAATGGAGTTCCAAATCATGGTCACATGAAGTCCCTTGTGAAGCTATGGTTAAATGACCCAATAAAGTCAATCCTTAGTTCAGATCAAAACCAACCACTTTCAGTGACCTCACATCAATACTATAAGACTAGTTGATCCCCTTAAGACATAAGAGTGCTCCCATAGATCAATTACCATTCCTTATTGAGAAACAAGGAGAAGTAGGAAGTGAGAAAGAACCTTAGTTAGAGGGGAGCTTCGAGCATGGGTAACATTTTTTTCTAGTCTAATAACTAGTGCTGGTAGCTTGTTATTTTGTCTAACGGGTATGCTTTGAATTTCTATCATTTCTTTTTTGAATTTTATGTTTTTATGAATTTTTGGATGTGAACCACACCATGTAAAGACTTAACTTTCTATTATTGGTCAATAGCACAATGGTGAAAAATCCATGAAAACACTCATGTACTCAAGTGAGTAGAAAGATATAAAGAGCATCAAGTCCTCTTCAATTCACACCCTTAATAATCCATTTAATCTTTCCCAAGTTTGGAAACTACCAAGGTCACTAGTTCATTAAAGTTTCATTAATGAAAGGGACTTCATATTTCCAAAACAAGGAAGACCATAGAGTTTGTGGATGGGTGGATGATGTGGACTCACTACTTGTTCCATGAAAAAGAAATCATGTCTTAGTTATCAATCATTAAAACTCAAAAATAGAAACTAGACATTAGCAATAAAAAACATTAAGTACAAACCACCATTAGCAAACAGCTACAACATCATTTTGTCTTGTTGGCAATAAAGCACTTTATTAGAAAATATAAGAAAAAAAACACACCAAAATAAAGCAAAATAAAGTAAAATATAAAAGAAATTGGAAAATATATAAGAAAGATAAAACATATTAAAGAAAATGTAAAACAAAAAATGGGGAAAAAAAGACAAAGTGTAAAACAAAAAAAGTGCAAAACTAAAATTCGTAAAAACTGAGGAGCCACTCATATGGTTAGCACAGATGGACATCTCTCCCATGACTAAGTTTAAAGGAGGAGATCTAAAAGATTGAGGGTGGTTGTCCATCCAAGGAGGTGTTGCTAGCACTAGCTCACTTGGGCTCATGGAAAGGTTTAAGTTATTACATGTTGACTAGTTGCTTCTTATTTAGGCTCTCAGGTTTCTAGATAAACATGTCCTCAAAAGAAAAGGTTTTTTAAATGATGTCATAGTTCATTATGGTACATGTGTGGGGTTCTGGTAAAGAACCTTATCTTCAAGCTAGAATTTAACTTTCCTAATTTTGAGGTCATGGCATTTTTTGTTGAATGCCTTGTACACTTTACTCAAGGATAGGGCCACCATTCTATTCTCATCTAGCACATTAAGGTTGATTAGTCTTTCTTTCTATGCTAGGCTTAGGTCAAGATCAACGTCATAGGCTGTTGAAAGTGTATGAAGCTCGAATTAAATTAGGAGATTTGGTAGTTTCCAGCATTGATTATCACTAGCCTTCCATTTTTCAAAAATGCATACTCCATGCCAACAAGTAGAGTTTTCAACTCTAGATACTCTTGTTTAAAATTTTTAGGGATTTGAAACTCTCCCTAATAAGTATCATCAAGTTCATCATTCATCATCAGATAGTTGGCAATGAACTCACTCTAGTTCACCCATGCCTTCAACATAGGCCCATGTTAAGCTCTTAGTGGGTTTCATGCAAAGTGTGCTACTTTTAGGATCAACTGTCAACCATTGGGTGCCCTCCTATTTTTTGGCTGCTACATACAGGCACCTTTGAATTTTTGACTTGTCTACACATTGTCTACATGCTATGATGGATGTGTTATTTATAGCCCATAGTTTCTGCACACAATTGCACCCTATATCATTGTATGAAATGCATGGAACTTTCTTTTTCTTTATCTTTCTAAATGCATTTTCCTTTGAAATTTCTAGGGAAAGATCTCTATTTCCCAACCATGCATCAATAGTACTTAGCCAAGTCCTTCCCATGATGATTGGGAAGTACCTGTTACATTTGTCAACATGGATTACTAGGAATTCAATAGGATAAGGCCATCCATAGATGGTAGTCATAATGTCCTACACTAATCCCAAAGGGATAATGATGGATTGGTCTAGTAAACCAAGGTGAATGTTACTCTTCTTGAGTGGAGGTAGGTTTCAAGCTTTGTACATCTCATGAGAAATCTTATTAACACTAGAACTTGAGTCTAAAAGAACTTTGCAAGGCTCATTCCTAGTAATTTGGAGTTAGATTAAGGGACTCCCAGCGTTAAATCATTTCCTAGGAAGGCTGCCAACCTTTATCTAATCAGTTACCGCATGAGTTAGCATGAAAGTATGTACTTTAGAAGGTGTTTGATTCAAAGGGGACTCAAATGGATTAGATGTAGATGATAAGGAAGAACCAAGGTTACTAGTTGCATGAGTCTGTGAGGGCTTTATAGGACTATTATTTTGAAAGAATGGTCTTTTTCATAATTTATTTTTCAAACCACTCGACTAAGGAGCCAACTATAAGGTAACAAACTTGGTAACATTATGTTGCTATGGTTAGGTTGGAATTTCACCCTGCATTGATGGCGAAAGTGGTAATTGGGTTGAGGGAGAGGGACATGAGTAGAAGGATGAGGAGAGTGATAAGAATATAGGGATTTTCCTCTGGTAGATGGAGAATGAGCTCTATAATACTCAGGATGATAGTAGTGATGTTAGAATGAGGCATGACTAGAAGAGTCATGCAGAGACATGGGTTGCTAACCATAGTACCCATATGGATTAGGCTATCTGTAAGGGTACTACTACCTTGGTGGTGGCATCCACTATGACTATAGGTGCTGCCACTATTGGTATTACTCATATAGTTGTGGTGGAGCTCCACTTGGATAGTAAGCTTGTTGTTGGTGGAACTACCTTGGATTTCCTTAAGGATAAGGTAATTTTCTAGGTTCTTTCCTTCTGGCTAGTCTAGGATTTAGAGCATACACCCTAGACTCTTGCAAGTGTGACACAATGGGGCAACATCCCTTAGGATGTTCATATTAGTAGATGTCGCACCTACCATCATCATCTAAATTAGACTCCACAACCTCCTCTACTATAGCAGCCTTGCCCTTACTCCTTTGGTGGGCACATTCAGCTTCCTTTATTCTCTTGCAGTCATGATTACTACCTTGCTCTTTGGATGCCTTTGCTATTTTTAGAGCAGTTTGAAATTTTTCATCCAAAGAGTCCCATATTTTATCTATCTTAGCCAAAATTTCCAATAAAATTTTTTAAATTGGCAAGGTTTGTTGTTGCATCACCTCATCAAGTGGTGCCTCCTCCTCATTGTCACAAAATTGAACTTTCCCTTTTTTGAAAAAAGGATCCGATTATACTTTTCCACACTTTCTCTATTTCTTAGCTCTCCTTCTTCCTTAGCAACCTACTTAATGAGCCTTTGGACCTAATTAGCTCTTAACTCTAATAGTTTCCCTTGGGTAGAGACCCTAAGAGTCCTTCTTGTTTCTAATTAGAGCCCATCTATGATATGGCAGAGCTACTCCCTTTGAGAATAGCCATGGCTAGGACATTTGCATAATAGGCTATAATACTTACCCATGGATATGTCCAAGGGTTCATGTATTCCTTGTTGCGATCCTTAGATTTGCATTCTCAAGTTGGACACTTGGGAGTATGTCTGATATTTGTCATTGAATAGCTAGAGCATTGTACTCCATCTACAGATTAATTCCAACTCTAAGAACTAACATTAACTTTTAGCTTCTTTTATGTGTCCATGGGAACAACTTAAGTTTTTGCCATTCGTTTTCCACATTTTGTAAGGCACAAACATCGTGAAAGGCTTGTAGATGGTTATAAGGATCTAAATTGTATCCCCCTTTAAACTTGGGGATATTGTTCATGTTTAATCGCTTAATTTAGATATCTTTCACATGCCTTGTTGGAATTTCGACTACCTTTGCAATATTTAGCATGTTTCAAGTTGCAAGTAAAGGCTCATCATAGTCATGGCCCCTATGGTGGCCATGATGCCTATGATACCCTTTGCTATCCCTTCTCTCATGGTGGTGGGCCTTCCTCAAATGCCCACACCCCTAATCTTCACCAATCCAATGAGCCCTATGATCAACCCTACCTCATGGATCACCTTCATCATGGTCACATCCTTTATGGCTTTGATTGAAGCTAGAG
This sequence comes from Gnetum montanum, assembly GCA_015680685.1. NCBI lineage: Eukaryota > Viridiplantae > Streptophyta > Gnetopsida > Gnetales > Gnetaceae > Gnetum > Gnetum montanum. Next base: position 250,684 of record MNCI01018957.1, on the reverse strand, counting down.
GAGGAAGAATATATCGAAGGAGAAGAGGAAGGAGGACTAGTAATGCCACAGTGCTTGCCACCCCTTCTTCAATGGTCATGGCCACGATCATCATGATTATGCTTATCCTTGTTCCTACCATGACTTTCATCTTTGGATCCCCCATGATCACGGTACCCATTCTTGCTTGAACTTGGATGGTTTACAGTAGACTATAAATTCTGGTTTAAGCCCCCTTCATTGAAACCAAGGGGAGGAGAGTCAGTGAAATAAGAATCTCTAGAGAAGGGATCCTCACTTTCTTTATGGCCCAGTAGCAACAAGGGGTTATTAAATCATTTTCCCTTCAAAGCTACATAATGCTTGCGCTGTTGTCGATCAATATTACATTATGCTTCAGTGGGATGGTAAGCCCTGGAGTCATGATCCTACATAACATGTTCAGCATGGAGCCCCTAGATGCCCAACCTCATAAGAGTTTTGATGAGTGGCGAGGTACCCCTACACTCAACCATACGAAACGAGCATACACGCGCGATCCGGTCGAACTCCGCAAACTAAATGCCTTAACGCCACAAGAAATACTTGGGGTTAATCGTTCGTTGTCTTCCCAGGCTTGCTTGTAAGTGTCACGGTGTATGGTTAAGCAAGTCTGAGGTATGTGATTTTTTTGGTATTTTTGGCTTATCTTCTATGCTACCAGGAGAAGGGTTGAGAAAACTAAACTAACTCTAACTAAGATCTAAGTCTAATTTAACTAGCGTCAGCATCCGTTCCCACTT
>MNCI01018957.1:227948-242859 GCA_015680685.1 Gnetum montanum | reverse complement strand
CGCGATATCGCGTACGCGATATCGCGGCCTAGTGTAAACCGCGTCTCATCAAGTTTGTTGGAGCATCCCAAGAACTAATTGATTAGGTAGCAACATAATGTTATCCTTCATGTCCCTCCAATACATCTGGTCATCCTAGTGTAGGATGAAGGTGAAATTAGGAACATACTCATCAAGATGAGTATATACCACTCAACATTATTGGGGCACTAGCAAATGTAATCGTTCATTCCTTAGATTTGATGTGTGCTTGAATTTCAATTGAGAATCATCCATGTGAGAGGAAGACATTTTTGAATTAGAAGAAAAATTAGTGTGCTTTTTACAATTGATATTATTGTTAAAATGATTACAACCTTAATTGATTTTCACTAAGTCTTAGATAGTGCACATATCAAACTAAATTCCCAGAAAATAGCTCCAATAATGAGCATTGAGTATACCCTACGCCCAATCATATGAATCACTAGCATTCACTCAGCAATCTAGTCAAATTCTAAGGACTTTAGCTTTCTAAGTACACTAGTTCAAATTCTAAGGACTTTAGCTTTCTAAGTACACTAGTCAAATTCTAAGGACTTTAGCTTTCTAAGGAGGTGAAACTAACCATTGCAATCACTGTCTTCCCATTTCCACTTGTGAAGTTCAAAGGTATGGTTAAGTGTTATTGAGGCATATGATTTTTATCATTTTATCTTTTACGTTCTAAGTCACCTAATGAATCAAGAAAAAATAATAAAGTAATTAATTGCTAAATTAATCTAATAATTAGCTAACACTTTACTAATCCTAACATAAGCATCCATTCCCACTTCTCCTACACATCCTGAACACGTATAACACTACTGGGTTACCAAATGTTAAGCGTTACTAGAATTACCAGGAGTTAGATGTATGCACGAAGTGGTCATACTTATGTTTGCTATTTAATCTATATTAATTAATCACTTAATTACTTAAAAACATTAAAGAAAATTGCATGAAACATCAAATGCTTAAGGAAACAATTAATCTAGTCCAAATGCTACAAGGTTTGATCAAAAAGCTCATCTTTATTTCTACACACATTGAAGTGCTCAGGTACACTCTTTGACTCCTATTGTAGGCACTCAAAAAATATTCTAACTTTCAAGTGAAAAAACTGCTAAAGCTTCGCTACAACTATGAGACTTATACCATAAATGCAATGGGTAGGCAAACATTTAGAGGTGAAATAGGATGTCCAGTCAATAGGTACACATCAACAGGTCAAACCCTGTGTCAATAGGATCATGTTGACAAGATCTCATCGACAAGGTTCTGTCAATAGCATCCTATTGATGTGGCCAAACCATGTGACTCATCACCATGTATGAGTAACCAATTGTAGAAAATTGAAAATATCATAACATGTTTTAAAGTTTATTTAATTCATTTTCATAAAGTTATCTTTGTTTAAATTTTACTACATGTTTCTTTGGCTACAAGTTTGATGAGTTATTATTTTGTTGGCCGCGATATTGCATACGTGATACCACAGCCTAGACGCGATATCGCATATGCGATATCACAGCCTGCCTCCTCATCTATAAATAAGAGGTAGGAAAACTTAGAAGGAAGTTTTAAGAGTTAAGTTTTGATTTTAGTTTTTTTTTTCCTCTCAACCCTTTTCTCCCAGTCCATGCCCGCAGTGTGATGATTGTAATTGTATGGCATCCTTATTCAAGTTTGACGTACTTGGACACCCACATGACCAGAAATAAAGATCAAGATTACTTCATCATTTCAACATTCACTTAGTTTAATTAATTCATTGTTATTGTTATTTATTGCTTTCGTAGTTAATCTCTCTTCACCCTAAACTCCTATTAAACGTGGAATGAGTACAACTTAATCACGAGCAATTAAGTGTGATTACTTAGTAACCCAGTAGCGTACCTAGGATCTGCGCATGGTAATCCTAGTGGTAGTCGTGCACGAGCTCCAAGATGTGTACAGATGATTGAGAAACGAATGATCATCGCACTTAGGCTAGCTTATATTCTCTCTCACCCTCTCTCCTAGCTTAGTAATATTATTTTCCAGCATACCCAGGAGTAGCATTAGTGTAGAAACACATCATACACATCACTCTAGAATAAACCATACGTGACAAAGCTAATACTAGTCCAGGTGGGAAGATAGTGAACTGCAACCTAAGAATAACTATCTAGATACCACAACTAGTTTGTTTGCGGAGTTCGATCGAATCGTGCTTGAAACACTCGTATTCGTATGGTTGAGTGTAGGGGTACCTCGCCACTCATCAAAGTTAAACCCCTTCACCCAAGAGAAACCATAAGTTATGTTAACAAACAAAGCTAACACTACTTAAAAGTTCAAGCCATAGGTTCCATATCATAAATATTAATGAGATATACGTTTTTTTGTTTGAAGTTGATCTAGTAATGGTTGTGCATATTCTTTTATTTTTCCTCTAATAAATGAGAAGGCTTTAAATTTTAAGATATTTTTTTTAAATATAATGATTTGATGCTAGTCAAAGGAAGGAATTCTACCATACAAAGGAGCTTCAAAGTTCTTAAATTTTGAATTATAATAATGTTATCATTGAAAATTACTATAAACATATCAAAAGAGTTCTTCCAAAGATGTATTTATGAACTTAAAAGAGTTCTTGTTGCTACAACTTTAGAATGAATCATTAGATTTGCAAGACAATTAAAAATGCAAATGGCCAATATTATTCTCCACAATCAAATCACCATGGCATGCATGTAGTAATCCAAAATGTAATTTATGTTTAATGATTAAAGTTTGATGCTTATAGTAGGTTGCATTGCATTCATGCATGTTGGGGCTGTAATAGCCCAATGTTGATAATATTGTTAACTTTGACATGTGATTTAATTTAGATTTTAGCTAGGGTATTTCCAAAGAATAATTGTTAACTTAGTTAAACAAGTGATGAGTGACGAGAGTTTTCTACACTCAATCATATGAATTACAAGTGTATATGCACTATCCAATCAAATTCCATGAAACTTAAGGCTAGAATGATCCTAGATAATTAAGTGTTAGGTAGTTGATCATTCACTTTCCAATTAGTACTTGTGTTAGTTCAATTAGTATGGTTAAGTATGATTGAGGCATAAGATAGTTTCATTTTTTATTATTAAAATATTAAAACAATAAAATGATAGTTTCAACATCTAATGTTTTCTTCTACTTTAATTTTGACTCTAGCTTCTTTGGCAAGTTTGTCTTCGATGTATAGCATTATTCTACTTGTTGATGTCTTGCATCAATCCTTCTTTTGATGTCAAATGTTATTTTTCACATTTTTTGCATTTAACATTTGCATCATCTACACACATCATTTCTTTTATTTAGAACCTTCTAGAAGATTATGTGGGTCCCAATGCATTGTTTCTTCATAATCTACAATGCATTTATGACCTATAAATATGAAAAGAATCCCTAAATAGAAAGGGGCTACTCGGTTAGTAATCAAAATATTAACATTTGGAGAGAGTTCCAAAGATAGCCTCTCTATAAATTGCTACTTTCTAGTAACTATTAAAAAATGTATGTTATTTTTAGCTTCTTAGAGTTCTTTTTTTATTCACCTTTTTTTATGCTAATACATTGTATTCCCTTCATGCCATGTTGACACACAAAGAAGCCCCTTGAATCTAGATCAATGTACAAATTTGATTCAATCTCCTATCATTGCACACCACCAATCTGTAGTAGTTCTACCATATTTGCATCAAGCATACACATTAGAGAAATAATTGTGTAATGTAGCTTATTATTAGTCATCCTTGATTCTATCTTGCAAGATGATCACTGTGTCCTCCCAAGTTCTTCTTCCTAGATATTTGATTTTCTATTTTTGTTATTTTTTAAAAGATGATTTTAATGAATTTGCCTATACTTTATCTTGCATTTCTATCTCTATTTGGCTACATACATTTTTCTATTTTGTAGATCTAATTCTACATATTATTTTGCATTACATCATGTATGTGTTTGCCTTTTACTTGTTTTTGTTCTAGTAGCTATTCCACACACTCACTTTTTCACTTGCTATTCGCTTATGTTTGGAAAAAGCACTACGTCATATTGTTGGATTTTCTAACGATCTACAAGTCCCTTTTTAATTTAGAAAATTCATTCTTCAAACCATTAGGTGACTATGGAATTTCTTGGCTCAGTAATATTTAGGATTGTGAAGAATCTCAAATTATGATGATTCATATTGCAACATCCTTTTGGTGCTACAAGGGGGACCTCTCAAAAATTAACATAGTTTCTAGGATTTTCTCTTTACTATTCTTATTCTAAGTCTCAATGACATGTCACATCAAAATACTAACATCACATCATTTCTTATTTGACTTTTATGTTTGTTTTAAACTAAACATTCTCACTTTCTATTTCAAGTGCAAACTTATTTGCAAGGAAAATCAAAGCTTTGGTAATAGCAATGTGAAGTCACGGTTGCTCCAACAACATGTTTATAGCCATGGAATTATCTTCTAATTTAGGTTTCCTAAAATTTAGAAGCTCATTAATCTAAGAAGAAATTGGGTATTCTTAGAAGGATTAAGCCTAAGAAATTACAAAATAGCCAATGCCAAATAAGAGTTGGACTTCTTACTCATATCTGATATGTTTAAGATCATGGTAGAATATGAGCAAGCCAACGATTTGCCTTCTTTCCTTTCTAAGTTAGATCATTCAATCAAATTGGATCATGAGGAACCCAAGAATATTGCTAAATTCATCATGGAGAAAGACAAGATGCAAAAAATGGTATAGTCATAAATTACACAGGATAGGATGAAGACTATCCTAGATCAACTGCTTGGTCCTCAAAACACTATCATAAGTAAAAAAGAAAGCATAACATCTAAATCAGACATTCATCTAACAAATGAAGATGAAAAGCAACAAGATGAAGAGATTGCAACACAAACCATTTGAAACATCATATACATAACATCAGTTTTATAGCTTCTTAAACTTCTTTACCTAGATCTATTTCCCCAACATAGGATCACTTAGTCTATCTTTGAGCTTTGTTCCTCCATCGTAGCATCTATTTTCTCCTAACAATTTTAACAACCATCATTTCTTCTTTTAATCATCTAATCTACATTTTGAATCTAAATAATATATTCATCAACCCTAGCCTATTATATCTTTGTTTCAATCCATTCCATTTCTTGTTTCTACTACTTAACTATTGTTTAATATTTCCCAATTTGGTAGTGTATCATCTTTTTCCCTATACCTGTTTAACTCTATTTCATTAGACATACCTACTTCCACTACATTTTAATTTATTCCATACATGCATCTCCTTTTGACATCATCATCTACCACTACAGATTAACCTATTTCTCACTTGTCTGGAATAGATTTGTAGTTGTTAACACTACTCAATGATGTTATGTTTCATGTCCAAAGCACCAAAGACAAAGTAGCTAAGGCATTGGTTATGTAAGAAAATTCTCCTATTTCATTAGATCAATTCCTAAGTGATCCTCTAAGCTCTATTATTTCCTTACTAGTTCTGCCTAAGGAAGTCTCACTACTATCTTTTACAAAGTAAAATATTGAAATAAGGAATCCTATGAATCATATGATCACATTCAGGAATGAATGCATGCTTCTAGTCCCTTACCCTTACATAATGTTGAGATGCTTCTCGAACTCTCATTCTAGAAGAGCTTTGAAGTGGTATAGATCCTTGCCTCATGGTTCTATTACCTCTTTAGAATAACTGCTAACATCTTTTATTGAATAGTTTAAGTTCAATTTTTCTTAAAGCATAAGTGTTCTGTCATTTGTATCCATCAAATAAGCTCTAAATAAACCCATTAACAAGTTTCTTTCTTGATGGAAAACGATACTAACTAAACTTCCATATCATTTGAAGGAGTTCCATCTATAAGACATTTTTGAAATTTTAGTTATTAACTACATTTAGAAGAGGGTGACTTATTTGAAGTCTTGTTCTCTAAATGATGCCTTCCTAATTGTCAAATGCATTGAAAAAGATATTATTCAACATGGTGATCAAGAATTCCTATCAATTCATAACAAAGCTAATAAGGATATGAAATAAGATTTAAAAGACCAACATCTCATGCTATTTCTTCTTTTACTAAGGGACAAAATAGCACTCCCTCAATTGCTTTTTCTTCAACTCAGTAATGTAGACCTTAGATAAATAGAGATTGATACACTAAGATACCGATGAGGTACTCTTTGCTTCTTAATAATCTTCTTAGGGATGGTCACCTTAAGAGGAAGCAAGTTTCTAATCAAGTAATAGTGCATTACTATTGCATTTAGCTTCTATCAATATATCATTCTTAGAGACAAGAAGGTAACCCTAAGATGCCTAAGTGGTATTACTACCAAAAGTACTTCTATTATCATGAGACTATCAATCATGATATAGATAATTGCAAAAATTTGAAAGATTGCATTCAATATCTTATAGATAAGGGTAAGATAGTAGTGGAAACTAAACCATCCACTATACATTCCAATAATCAGCAGCTAGAGGTATTTCAAAATCCCATGGAAGTTGGAAGCACTATTTTAGCTTTTAAGCTAGAAAATAAGGCTCATAATTTTCCACTTAGGAAGTCTTATGTCATTCACTAATTTGACTATAAGCACTATCAATAGTCCTAACCATAATCTCAAAAGCCTTACATTATTTATTAGTTTAACTACATCCGCATTTCATCAAAGTCAAATCATCCTTCCTCATCTCCTCATCATATTCATGTTATTCCAAATAATCAAAACTCAGCCGCATCTCATTCTGCTATCCATCCCCATCACTCTTCTTTCATTACTTTACCCATCCATCCTTCTTAATTTCATTTTATTCAATACTATGTTGAATTCCAAAATACACCTTTACTTGTTACATTTTGGATATCCACTTACTCCTTTCCACTTATTACTTCTCAAGTAAGAATCCTTACTTGCAGCCAATAGACCAATGAGACAAAAATAAGTATACATATGAAGAAAGTTGCTAATGCACCTAAGAAACCTTCTAAGACATCAAAGAAGGTTTCATTCTAGCAACCTCAAGAATTTGTTTCTTCAAGTAGCTTCTTATCTTCATCCAATCATATATAGCTAGTTGCAATGGTCCCTACTCTACGATCATCTTAATCAATGAATAATAAGGTCAGGTTACAAATGACCATTATTATCCATTCAAAGGAAACTAACTTGTCCTTGTACAACTACATAGCAACCTCTAAAGAGCATTATGCTACTTTATATTATGTTCTTAAGATAATTATGGTTCCAAGTGATATTCTTGCTTAGATGAAGGTTATATTATCCTCTCTTTAAGTCTCTCATTATGGATTAGATAGTTTGAGCTTCCATGATGGAAACTTCAAGAAAGATTTCAAGAAATGAGATATTCATCAACTACCACTCTACATCATCATTAAAGTATCACCTAACACTTCAATCTCACTAATAGATATTGATTATGACATTGGATTTAATGTGATCACATGGGCTATTATCAAGCATCTCAATCTTCATGATTAGGTAATTTTCAATGAAACTTGTACCAACCTCATTTGCTTTAATGATACACACATGAGTACAAGTTATAGGTTCCATTAGGTTGTCATTCATAGGGGATGATTTTGTGTAGTTTGAAGCACTCGTCAGGTTCCTATGTAAATGTCATATTGTGAATGGAATACTAGGACATCCCTGGGTAGCTCAACATCATATAGTATCATCTCCTATATATCAAGAGATTTTTCCCCTTCTAAAATCATGAGATAATCATTCAGTTGATATGCAGATCCTAAGAATCTCTTTCTTAGATCATGAAGCATAACCTTATTAGCTTAGTGGTGAACTAGTTGATATTAAAATTAAACTTGTAGGTAAATCTTTAGTTGTCTCTCCTTCTAAGGACTCTGCCAATATCAAAGTCTTAATAGACCTAAATGATGAGTCTATCTTTGATATCAAATTCATTGACTTAGGCTTTGTAGAATTTGAGATATCCTTACCTAAGAAAAAGCTTCCTGTTATCCTTCTCACTCAAATGCTCAAAATTTCATCGCTAACATAATAACATTAGATGCATGAGCTTTAAAATATTTTGTTATCCTTGTTTGTCACTTTTGTTAGATGGTATACATCTACTAGTACTTGTTAGACATTTTTTATTTTTTCCTTTCATCTTTATGATTTAATATTATTAAGAAATGACATGATAGATGAATATCAAATGATTCCAGCTAACATGTGTCATAACATTTAACATTATATGTCACTTACAAATATCATTTACACTTACTTTTTGTATTGAATTCTTAATCTTTTTTGTCATTTCTTCTACGTGGTGGACATCTACTAACACCTATTAGGAATGATATTAAAAACTCTACATTGAAACTTTATCACTTTCTTATTATTATTTATTACTTATTATTATTAGTAGATAATGCAAAAGCAATAAGTGGTTGCTTAATATTAATATATTACATCATTTTTATGACCTTCATAACACATAATGATTGGTTAATCAAAATGATCCAACTTTATTATCTCTTTGGAAACTTTACAATTCATGCACATTATAACATTTAATGTTGCATATTATTTGTACAATATCATCTATGATTGACATTTTACAAAGAATATCTTTCTGCATCAAACACAAATAACACATAGAACTAATGCTTACATATCTTCAATAGCCTTATTTATCATTCCTAGTAGCTTCCTCCTCTTCATCAATCTACATAGGAGTTGGTTCCACTACCAATTCTTAGTTACTTTCTCTATGATCTACTCAAAAAGCCACAACAAATACATAGTTAGTTTTATTTTGCTCTTCCATAAGATAAAATAAAAATAAAATAACTTTCTAAATCTCTATACTTACCATGTATTTCTTTGGACATCTCTAAAATTCTTTCTTCTATCTCCTCCAAGCTAAAGTTAGCTATATCCAATGCATTAAATGTTGAACTTAGAATCTTCAATAGAATGCTAGTACATTCTTCTTCATACCTCTTTCACTCTTCTATGATGATGTCATCTTCTTCTTCTTCTTTTGCAGGTTCAACCTAGGGACCTTGTCGTTGTTCTTCTAACATGGTAATCACCATACTAACGTGGTCTGCTTAATAAAAAGATTTCTTATTTCCTTATCTAAAAATTAACTTTTATTTTTCTTTAGTAGTTTATGGTATTCTCTATTATACCACCACTTATTAGTTTGATGCTTTTTGCTCCAACTCTTCCATGCTACCATAGAATTTCTTAGACTAGTCATGGATTGCATAATGGCTAACACTGATTGTTTACGCGTGATTAGATTCCTCTAAAATTCCATGGCTTTATTGTTCTTTCTCGCATCTACAACATCTTTAGCTTCTCTCTCATGCTCTTCTTCTTATTATTTCCATGGCTTTATTGTTGCTACTTATTATTTTAGCTTCTCAAAGCTTTACTTGATTATAAAACATCCTTATTTCTCTCTCATGCTCTTCTTCTTTCTTGCACATTTGCTTCAATGAATCTAGAGTATGACACTTGTGTTGGCTTGTTCAATGGCAAACACCCCCATGTCCTTGCATAGTTTAGTATCATGTTTATTTTTTTTGCAATTACCTTTTCTACTACTATGCCAATATTAACGACTAAATCATGGAATGTTATCTAATCCTTATTTAGCTTACCTTTTATTTCTACATGACAAATAAAGAATGTTAGATTCTCTAATACTAACATGAGCGTTGTTCTCATAATAATGTTAAGTCTACCCACCTTCTCCTAGAAAGATCAAGTTTAGCTTTCTCTCCATATTCTTAACCCAGCCCTCTAGCATCAATTTCTTGTCCTTAATAAAAGCCTAGATTTTCTTTTTCATCTCTAGAAAAGATAATAATGGGTTAAGTTATTTATAATATTTGTAGAGCCATGTATAATCTTTTGATGCAATTTCAAAATAAACTTACAATATGATGTGGAGAGTTTGAAGCTCATCACTTCACTTATCCATTTGTAAACCTCTTANAGGTTTAAACCAAAAAAGTTAGAAAAAGAACTTAAACATTCTTTGTCCCCTTCTTTGTTTTTCTTTGATGAAAGAAAGTTAGTTAGGGAATCTAACTCCTCTTGATTTATACCTTCCTTCTGGTCTTTAGTGATAGAAGAAAGGCTGAAAAATAGCTTCTTCACTTCATGTTCGAATGCTCTCTTTTCCTGAGAAGCTTTTGAAAAATATAAGTAAAGTGGAAATGTCATATCATATTTTATTAATGTTAAAACTAGAAACAATGTTGTGTCATTTAAACTTAGTAAAATATAACATAAAACACTTAGTTATTTTCTCCTATAATTTCTTTTGGAAGATCTTTATTTAGGAAGTCTCTAAGGAGATGTCTTCCTCTTGCAAAAAAGATTTCCTCTTTAATGAGGCTCTTTTTTTTTCAATAGTTTTGAAGGTATTGTTTAAAATCCCCTCCTTTTGTGCTTGCACATCACCACTTTTTTTCTTCTACGTCTTCTCAATGCTTTTAAACATTAAAGAACCATCCTTTTCCTTGGTCTTTAACATCGATGTTAAAGGACCCCTACCTTTGATGCTACATGTAGATATTAGACTTTGTAAGTATTGGTACAATGGGTGCCTAAAGTCTACCTTTGAAGTAACATCAGCTTGCTTCTCTTCATCTTTGACAAATAAAGTTATCACTACTTTTATTAACTCATAGTAAAAATCAAAATTAAGTCTTTTACTCATGGTTTTCTTCTTTCCTTTCTTGTTCTCCTAGGGTACTTTCTCCATTTCTTTAACCACACCATGATAGATCACTAGTGCCTAATCAACTATCCTTTCTTGGACATAGCCCCATACAACCACCTAGGGACCAACTTCCATTTTTGACTAATCTTATATCAAAATAGCCTTTCAATGAACAAGGGGAATAACTTCTCAAAATATTTTTTGGTCTTCTTGTACACATTAATGATGTTACTTTTCTCCATAATAACTCATTCCTCAATAATTCATAGCTCCACTAAATTTATCTTTGATTATAAATCTTTATTCCTTGCTCTAGAAATCCTAACCAATACCTTAATATAGTTAAGTCTCAAGTAATAATGACTTGTTTTTGGGCTACACAAATCACAAAAATAGCTTTCTTTGCTAAGTAGCTTTTTATTAATCCTATGCATTCTACTACACTAGGAAAGGAATGCCTTAAACCTAAAGTACAAATCCTTGCCCTATCAAATTTATTAAAATACTTAACACCCTTACCTTCAAATAATCACTTTTGAGCACTTTGCACTTCACTAGTGGATTTGACCTCAAATTTTTCTACTAGGTCGATAACATTAATAAATTTTACATCATTGACACTTATTTGATCTACAAATAAGCATATCCAAGCATTATTCCAATTCACTAGCTTACTCTTCTACTAAAAAAAACTAAGTGCATGCTTAGTACTTAGTTTTAGGCCTAAAGATAATCCTTGAGTTTTCATATTTTGGCTTGGGACTATCATTGGTGGTATTCAAATTTTGACTTTTATTTTTGAAATTAAATTTTTAAATTTTAATTTAAATAAGCATGCATTATGAGAAAATTAAAATGATGATATTTCTTAAACTATAAGTCCAATTAAGATGAAAATGTTATTGTTGGAATCGTCTTGTTGAATGCTAGACATTGGATAAGGATTAGGGATAAAGTTACTAATTTTAATTTCCATAATCTGAAAGACTAAAGTACCCTATTTTCATCGAATTGGTTTAAAAAGTTATGGTATGAGATAAAAAGAGGACTTCTAAGTCACTTAAGTTTGATTACAAATGAAAAGTAGACTTGACAATGAGATAAGGATTATCAAACTTAGGTTGGTTATCTCTAAGGAGAAGGTTAATAGAGTAAAACATCATAACATTATCTAAGGAATATAAATTTCCCTATCAACCCCTTGGTAAAGTTTCTTACTTGCAAAGTAGTGGGGATCTCTTGGTAGCTTGATTTCATTATGGACCTGATGATTTTAGATAAGATATGCAATATTGACTAGGTGGAATTTCTGCATTTAGCAAAAGTAAGGTTTAGAACAAAACCATGTCCTAGAAGACCTTGACTATGGATAAAGACATAATGATAACCTTAGTCAATTAAGAAAAATTTTGACATTATGATAAGATGCGTAAAAGCTACATGGGCCAATGTTACCTTTGTCTCACCAGAGTTTTCTGTAGTTGATGTCTCTTTTGAATGTATGGTCAAATCTCCTAGAAGTTTGATCACAAGTATGATTTGTCTTAGACCTCATACACATCTAGTTGTGGTTTGTGAATCATGGTCCATCATTGGACTAAGATAGCTCTTGATTCTAATTAATTCTTAGGTCGTGGTTTGCTTTGAAACTAGTTATAACATCCTATTCCTAGATGTCATGGTGATGAGAGTTTGGGTATCCCAACACTCTACCATATAAGTTACAAGTATTCATGTGTGATCACATCATAATCCATGGATGGATAATGTAATTATGCAAGTAGTTAATGTTCAATTCATGATCATTGTCTTCTTACATTAATTTAGTGAAGTTCAAGTTGTATGGTTTAACTCTTGGTGAAGCATATGATATGTTGATCTTGTTGACTCAATCTAAAACTAACATGGTTAAAATAGAGTAATAAAAGTAAAGAAACTATTCTAGCCTATAGGAAATAAGTATTTGTTCCTAGTTTGCCATTCACATCTTGGGCTTATGCAACCATCACTAGGGTTATCATGTGTTATGCTACTAGGTGAACCAAGTAATAACACTACTGGAATTACTAACCAATTACACTATACATTTGAAACTAGTTGTACTTATACTATCATACTAAAGAACAATGGAAAAGTAAAGTACTTAGGAACTGTAAAAAACTTAAGAAAAGAAAACATGCTAAAAGATAGTAATTATGCTAAGTAAAAATGAACTAATTAAAAGTAAAGAAAACTAGTAGAATGTTACAATGTTAGAAAACAATATAGGTCTTTATTTTTGGCCATGAATTATAGGATGGCAAAGCTTGATCTTGACTCTTCTCAACTTCTTGTTTAGAAATTAACTCTAGTAATTTGGTAACTTGAAAGAATCAGACATCATATCAAATATAATCTAAAGTCTCAATAAAGAATGTTGTTGACCCATCCTCATTAATCATAGTAGAGTGATTACTGAACTGTCATTCTTGACGAGCACTATCCATCAAGATCAGCTATTGCTAAATTTTAGAATCTAATTTATCTATTGAAGATTCAAAGTAAGTAGAATATGCACTAGTTAGTCAAATTACATGTTGAATTAATGGAAACATCTTCTTTAAATCAGGTTCATCTTCCAAAGATTCCTTTACACATCCATATTTTAAGAATTGATAAACATCGCATCCAACTTTTGCATTAAAGTCTCCACAAAGAATAAATGGAACTGGATCAGTATGACTCAAGAATAACTTATTCTTCAAACTTTCTTCTATTTGCTTAATTAAGTATGCTCCTTAACACAATCTAGCATTTGAACATGTTGGTTTGGCAATTAAATGTGTGTTAACTATGCATACACATCTTCCTGATAACTGGATTTTTAGGATCAATGCTAAGACAATGTTATTTTTCCAAAATCTTGATTTTTCTTTCTTTTCCATGGTTTGAAGTTTTGAAATTTCAAAAATCATATTTTCTAAACTCCATTCAAATCTTTGTACCAATTCAAACTTGGCTTCTTTGTAAAAGATCGCACAACCATCCATGTTGTCATTTCTGCAATAGGCTAATCCGTATGGCTCAAAAGAAGAACTACCACAAGATTATTTTTTCTTATAAATACTTTGTATCCCATATTTTCTAAGTCTAGTTGAAATTAATATAGAAATTCCCATGGCAAGACTTCTTGTAGGCATAAAACTTTAGCATCCAAATCTTGTAACTCTACTAAAATGCATGGGTATCGATATTTGTGTCAATCCAAGGCCCATGGTGGACATAACGGATGTTTTTTCTCACTAGTTAGGGATCTTGCAAGCATGTTGTATGTTGCAACTTTCATTCTCGTTATTGGATTCTTGTCTAGATCATTTCTCTTCATGGGTATCATACACCTTGTCAAAATAATACTTTGAATCTCCATGTTATTCTGTCATATGTTTTGGTTGCAAGATGGATTGATATATATTTTCTTAACCATTTTTGTTCATCAACTAATTTTCCAACTAATCATCAACTAATTAGTTGATTCACTACATTATATAATTTTTAACGACCTTTTTACCGCCCTTAAGGACACTGACTCTAGTAGTGTAACTAATGACCTACCATAATGATCTTAAGGCTATCTGCAAAGGTTAAGCATTGAATCTTAAGGTCTAAAAGGTTAAATCTATGATTTCATCAAATTATTAGGTACCTAGATGATAAATCTAACCTCACCATTGAGTTTCGAAGTGTGAAAAATGTTGAAAATGACCATTCATATGTTGAAAAAGGACATCGCATGCTCGAGTTATGTGAAATTTAAACTTTTTAAGGTCTTAAGGCACTATATTGGGCAAGGGATAAAAACTAATTTTTGAGTTTCGCTAGTATAGGTCTAACTACACCATTGCGTCTAAAAGGTTCAAATCTATAGGAAACAACTTTGCATTCATCAAAAAAGGCTTCCGAAATCAAAAGTTATGGCTTCTAGAGTTCAGAACCTTTTGGCATGAAAAACGAAACTTCCCAAGAGATCATCCATCTCAATTCTATTCTAGGTCAAGCGTGCTTAATTATGGAATTCTTATCTCTCATGCTACCAATGCATCAAATTCAAATTTAAAAATT